>JACXSJ010002638.1:0-39918 GCA_014851325.1 Pentalonia nigronervosa | reverse complement strand
GTGTTCGGAAAGACAATTATGTAAAAATAACAAATATGATAATAGAAATTTTAAAATACGTATGTTTAATTTTTTTACCCAATTATTTGAGCCTTGGGTATTTCAACAATATTTCAATGTAATGGGGTGGCCATCAGGGTGGCCTGTAAATATTTTGGGTGGCCGGGCCACCCCAGGCCACCCTTTAGCTACGTGCCTGGTATAAAATAATAATATAAAATACTAGGAATTGTGATAATGTGTGGGTTGACCGCGTCCGTTCGATTATCTGCATGTGCACGACAAAGCGTGGGAGCATGTTGATTCTCACCAAAGAGACGTAGCAAATAGGAGAAGTAGCCCATAATATGTAAGGAAATCTGAGCAGCTCTAACTTAGACGTGATATTCTCCAGCTACAATAAGCACCTTCATGACAGTCTATTTTTTTTAATTAAATTGACTTAGAATAATTTTGTAAAGTTTAATTATTTGGACTTTGAATAATTGAATTGTTAAAGACTCTATCTCTAGTTAATTTTCCAGTTTAAATGGTAATTGCATTTAAATAAAAACAACACATTTGAACATTTATATCAGTTTAACAATTATTTATTCAATATCTAACATCCTAATCCATCACAAAGTCGTCTGTACGCTGGAATACACTACAAACGCAAATACAATTGATTTGTATTTGATAACATTGTTTTGAACATATTAAATTGCAGCATTTCTCAACCTTTTTAATAAAAGCGACCATCAAAATAGGAAAAAAATAAAATCAGTCTCTCACCTCACGACCCCTCCCCTTATTATAAAAACTAAATTAAGCTTTTATCTGTTTTATTAGTTACAAAATATATTATTTCATTAACTATTAACTAAACAAATAACTACAATACGAGAACTTTTTGAATATGTATTTAAAAATCGGTCGGAAATTCCAAAATAATTTACTTTTATGACTTATTCCAACGTCGAACCATGACTAAATAAATATTTGAATATAAAATAATCACAAATATCATGTTAATTTATATTTTTAACTTTATTCTTTATAGTTTATACCATAAACTAATTTTTTTCATTTTTATAATCACGGTTATGTATTATTTTTTTTTTTAGTCTAAATAAAAGGTCGTTTTTCTTTATCAGCATTTAATTACTTCTGACTAATGTGACCCCTCATCTAGGAGTTTGCGATCCCCAGGTTGAGGAATGCTGTTTAACGTAATACTCTATGCACACTATAATAGTATTATATAGGTACTATATATAATATTACTCAAACGCTGTACAGCGCTATACCAATGTGCATAGGCGTGCGCACGGGAGGGGCAGGGTGGGCAGCTGCCCCTCCTGCGAGCTGAAGTTTTCTTCCAAATATTGTTTTTAAAAAACATAATATTATAATAATATAATTTTTATATAAAATACTTCCATGACTAGTATTAATTGAACTAACTAATAAAGTAATAACCAAAATAATATTTAACTATATACTATAAAATATATTTTTTATTACATTCTGCCTCCCCTGCCAGCATGGTCTACGCACGCTTATGCCAATGTGATGTGCCATTATCGATTGTAATTTAGATATAGATAAGCGATATTAAATAATCAGTATTACACCTACCTATAATAAAGTAAAGTTGTGTAACGTGGGAATGTGGGGCCTTTATCTGTTTTTGAAATATGCCAGACGAATAAAATATGAGAAAATAGAAAATATAAATAACTAAACGCGTAGGTAAGTAATTCCGATATTACATTGCACTTTATCTTAATTTGCTGAGTGGGTAGGCAAAGGTACAGAATATTATGCGGTATCAGTACACTTCATATGATTGTCTTCTGTAGCCGTCAGTCGCCACCAATACAATATTGTTTTTTCAGATTTCGGTGTGAATGCACCGACGTGTAACAATGCGCGTCTGTTTAAGTCAAAAAAATGTGTATCGATTTTAAAATGTTAACAATGTAAACTATCTTAATATAATTCACAACAAGAAATATTGAGGAAATGCGTATGTTAGGAATATTTTATAAGATCGATTATTATAATATGTATACTATATATTAACAACATATTTTATGGAAAAGAAAAAATACGGTGAAAACGCAATTTACGGAAAAGACAAGAAAAGGAAATACAATGGATGGTCTAGACTGCAGGTAAGATCAATTATAATATTTAGTTTAATATTTTTAACATACGCATATCGTATTATTCAATTATATGTACAATTCGATGAATCGCACACCAAACAAAACATTTATGGGGTCATTGTATGTATTGTACCGCTATTATATTATTTGTATATATGTATTGGGCATACTATTAATAGTCAATTAGAAATATATTTTATATATGATTACAGATTAGTTTTATTTTTGCACACGAAGACGCGATAGAAACCTCGACAAAGCTAATATTGTAGTAATAAGTATTGATTATTACGCTTTGAATAATATTAATATTTTACAGGTACTATTATTTTGTAAAATATTCATCATGCTTTTATAATTAAATAATGAAAAAATTATTTAGGTATGATTTTTATTTAAATGACTAGGTAATACATTTATAATTAATCATGTATACACGTAGTTCATTAAATATGAATTTAGAGCTCGGAACTTAAATGCACTTAAAAATTATCTACTATAAATATGCATGCACTTATGAGCATAAAAATGTACAAGTATGCTTTAAAAATATGCACTTTTTTTTATTCACCACTTTCAATAATACAAATATTTTATAATTTTTACTAAGTATTTGTTAATAAAAACGGAAAATGTTATGTTAACTATTTAGCTGTAAAACACGATACATCAGTACATAGTGAATACTCTTAACCCTTTGTAGACCAACAATAAATGGTGATAGAAATTTGATTTTTTTTGCACTACTATAATTTATTAATTTTTGACGAATTTTAAAATTATGACATTTTAAATTGGAGGTTTTTGATATATTTTTAAGGATCGGGATTAATAAGTCCCATTGGTCATTTAGGAAATATACTTAAAAGTCCCTATAGTCCTTTACGACTCTACTATTTTCTTATATCCAATAATAAATAAGTAATAATTAATTTAAAATCAATCAATTAATTAATTAAAAATCTAATGACTATGAAAAATATCGATATATTTTATGATTTAAATTAATAACAATATAAACTTAAAAGAAGTAGTTATAGTATTAAAGCTAAATGATTAATTTTTTTTTATTGCATACCGTAGTTTGAACACGGAATAGTTATGATGTTCAATATTAAAAATTTATAATATTTTTAAGATTTTTATTATTTAATTATTACAAAATGTAAAATATAGTTATAAACATAAATAAAGCATAATAGTAATAATAAAAAAAATAACAATTATTATAATAAAAATATGAAAACATTATTTTGAATGATATTTATTAAAACAAGGTTTTTTTTCGTTTAGACATAAAAACACATAAGTTGAACATTTAGTATATGGTTTAGATTTTATATATTTTTTACTGCACACTTCACATCTATCTCTTGTCTTACTAAAATATAACCAGTGGGCCCCTAAGTTCCCTAACCTCACATCTGAAGATGTAGAAAATAACTGTTTGCCCAGTACCGTCTTAAGGCATGGGACCTTAGGGCCTGGGCCTGGGCCTCGAAATTTTAAAGGCTCCAAATTCACATAGATTACATTATTTACTGAATACCATACTTTAACATTTTTTTTAATATAAATTTCGAACGAAAAAATATTAAAATAATTTCTTAATTTTACAGTTATTCCTGGTACACTTACACTATTTTAACGTGCACTGTGTTATCGGTAATATCGATTTGTTTTACCTAGAAGTATTGCGAGTGCTATTTATAAATAATATGAAATATCTTATCTTATAAGCTGTGGCGACGACGTCGTTGTTAATAGTTATTGTCGACTGTAAAGCTGACAATTCAACACACACACTATACACACATAATCGGATAATCCACATAAGACATAAATATCTAAATTTTCGGTTCGTGTGCTTTTAATTTTTAATTCAAAAATAAAGTGTCTTACGTAAGTAAACTTTACACCAACCTTAATATTTATTATTTTCTTTATTATTATAATTATAAATTGATAAATTACACACTCAACAAAATGGAAAATAACAATTTAGGAACGATTCCTATTATTAACATACCTAACAGTTTTTATAATACAAATGATCTTAGTTATGCGTTTATAACGAAGAAAATAATCAATGTGTAACTGTGTAAGTATAATTGTCGAAATGGAGGTGTTTGAATCTCAAATTAAATCTGTTTGTGTGAATTTGTAATAGATGACTGTATTTTTCCAGATATTCTATCTACAAAAATATTATTATTTTAAAATGTCAAAGCGTTCATATCCTAGTGGTGCTTCAAAGAGGCAGAAAGCAATCGTAAAAAAAACCATAAATTCCTTACTTAAGCTGACAGATTTTTTTTCATCTGTTCCTCCTAAAGAAGAAACTAATTTAGTTTTTCCAATATCCCAAGAAACGATAACAATTAACCAACAATTAAAATTATCTCAAAATCCTACTTTAAGCCCTAATAAATGTTTCGTTGATTCTCAGAACATTATTCGCAAACAGATTGACCCTTGGTTATAAATATGGTCTACTATTTGAAGTCCCTGGAGATGTGTCTGTTGTTCTTTTTTTGGTCACATTTACCCTTTGTAATTAATCCCTGGACTACTGCTATTAATAAACTTAAATAACAAGTGACCAAACTTAACACTCGAGAGCGAAGAGAATAAAATGCAAACAATAAACTTAGCGCGCGAGTGCGTATGAAAATATTCAACTATAGAAGTGTTGCAATAGACTATAGCTGGCCACACACTACGGTTTTATTTGTCCGTGTACGGTGTACGGTGTACACACGTTTTTAGTTCGTACACCTGTGAACGACACACACTATCCATTTTATATCTTTGTACAGTGTTCGAACACGGACCGTTTTTGGAATAAAAAAATGAACACCGAAATTCACAGTAATTATAATTATATTACTTACTTTAATATTCTCGAATAGTTTCCCTTGAAGACACTATTAAGACTATTTATACTATTATAACTTTTTTTAATCTTTCGATAGTGAATCGTCAATAGTTCACGTATAGAGCAAAACTAAATTATTTTCTGATTATTTAATACCAAATTTATATTGTACAATAATTTATTGTTATCAGTACAAAAATAACATCTTCAAAATGCTATTTATATTTTTTAAAACTGTACGGTTTTAGTTCGAACATAGAATATGTACACACACTTTCGGTTTTCTTCATTTTTAACACCGAACGTGGACAAAAATCAAAACTCCTCGGTTTTTATTCCGTTTCCGTGTACGGTGTTTTTCATCCATTTTATTGCCCACACACTATCGGTGTACGTTGTTCGAACTACACCGTACACTGTACACGGACAAATAAAACCGTAGTGTGTAGCCAGCTTATAGGAATTTCTAAGTCCGTTGTGATTATTGTCAATAAACACATATTTATATACAATAATAATATATTATTAATATTAATATTATTTAACACTACATTCAGTTTCTTAGAATTATAACGAAAATAATAATTAAACCCGATTTTTATATATAGTGGTTAGCGCTGAGGCTATTTATATAATATCAAAATGTTTTAAATTAAACAATATTTACTTTATTAAGTAATATATTAACGCTATTTATTGATTTAATAGAAAATTTTCAGGAATATTATAGATTAAAAATGGAGCGGCATATAATTTCCCATGGTCAGATGACACTTAATTTATTTTGCTTATGTTTAAATGGATAAAATATATAGAGGACTTAAAATTCCCGTTGGTCGGCAAAGGGTTAAAGTAAATATATATTATATTGTACCTTTTAATTTTTTTTATTACCAAATGTATTTTTAATCATCAAATATGCTCTAAAAAATGGTAAAATTAAGAAATATGTTCTTAAAACAACAAAATCACTAAATATGGTATAATATTATATACTATAAACTTTTAATATTTTTTTTTTTTTTTGTAAGTAGTGTAGTGAAATTAATTTCAAGTTGAATTAGCACAAATTTAATAGTCCCAAAAAACATGTAAAAAAGCCGTAAGGACCTCACGTCCACAGTGAAGCCGGTCGGAAATATTGCAATAGCCAAATTGTAAAACGATCCAAGAATTAATAAGTTGGCGTAATGAATGTGGTTCCATAGAATAATAAAATATTTATAAATACTTACCGGAATTATAAATAGGTTATTAGTGTGTTTACGATTGCCTCTATATAGCCATTATAGGCTAGAGGAGTCATCGACCTTTCAGAAAAGCAGGCCTATTATTAAATTTATTTATCATATTTTGTTGTAATTCAAAAACAAATAACCGTATATATTTTAAATGTTCACTATATATTTATTTCATAATTTTCTATACATAATATTATTTTCAAAATATTTTGACTGGTTTTGAGTTATTTATAGACTTTGTTAATTTTCAAATTTTTTTTTTATGATTATTTATCCCATTTTTTTTTTTTTTTTTTGTTTGGTAAAGATGTTTAAAAATGTATCACAAGGTTCCTCAAAAGCTGTTTTAATAGCAATTGAAATATATTAAAGATGCATAGGTACATTAACTTTTTTTTAAGCATTTAAAGTTCACATTTTAACAAAATTCATCAAAATTTGGAAATTATTTTGTAGTTACAAATTGTTACTTATAATAACGTTTTCAAAAGTAATTTTTTCGGAAAAAATTAATTCAACCTACTGTATGACTGTAGTACTATGTTACTAATGTCTAATAGTAAAATAAATTACTTTAATAGCAATAATATCATAAAATATATTTAGTAATGCAAACTCACAAACCGTCTTCGTTCAGAATCGTTTTTCATATACAATTAAATTCAAATTTAACACATCCATTACAGTGACCTCTTCTCAAGTAGTTTAAACACATACCTACTGTACAGCAAAGCGGTACCCTCTTGTCTAATTTTAATATTCTCAGCATAAAAGTAAATTTTATCTGCAATCTGCAAACTATATACCATTAATATCGATCGATAAAATTACGATTGGTCGTTATTATTTATTCCTAGGACTTCAGAGATATTATTATCATAGTTATTATAAAATGGCCAATGTCTCGAATGTTCATGTATTGTATAGACAGGTACTTCGACTAATATCGAACATTCCTCTGTTGTACCCCACTGTATACTTTTAAGCATAAACCACGTATCTCTATATTGTAGTGTTTTGTAACCTGAATATTTTTTACTTCTAAATTTTGTCTGCTGTTTTTTTTTTACCTTTCATGAGTTAATTATTTTTAAATACAAAAAGTAAAAATACTATTTGAAAGTCATTTAAAAAAAATGTGGGTATGTACATATTTTTCAATGCTTGTGAAATCCTCGTTAATGTAAAAATATAATATTTTTAACATTTTTGGTAGACAAACATCCATTGTGTAATCACGTGATAAACATATATATAATTTGAAATATTCAGAATCTCAAACAAAGTTTTATTTATAATATAAATTTAGATAATTTTAATAAAGATCTCTGTCGGTCATTAGTTTCCGAAAATTTAAGGTCAATAAAATACCAAAAACCAACTCGATTATCGGCCAGTGAATTTTCAATACTAGTGCTTTTTATTTTCAAAAACACGTGGATCATTTATCATTTATCAAATAGTGCACATACGCAAGGCCGTAGCCAGAAAAATATTTTTTTTTTTTTTGGGGGGGGATAGAGTATAAATATGTTATGTAATAAAATATTATTTAAATTAATAAACATGACATTTTTTTAAAAATTTCGGTAGGTATTAAGTACATTATCTTATATTTCTACATTAATAACTAAAACTCATTACACTTTACTATACAAGTTAAATATATAAAATATATACAATATACATATCAAAAAAATAAAAAAATATATAAAACGTATATTACAATTTACAACTATACTAATTTAATTTTCCTTGAAGTATTTGAAAATCTTTTAATAACTTCTTCAGTGTCAATTTCAATATTTCTATGTAGACTCGTAAGGACTAGTCCTACTAACCTTTCCTGTCCGGTTCTGTTTCTTAAAAACGTTTTTAGGCGTTTTAAAGTTGAAAACGTCCTTTCAGGTATTGATGTTGATACGGGCAAAGTTCCCAATACATTCAATAAATAAGAAATTGACGGAAAAAAATTTAGATTGCACTGGGACAACGCGTTAAAAACATTTGATGGCCTATCTTTTTCTAAAACCTTAGTCCATTTTGTCTGCCAAAACAAAAATTCTGCTTCAATAGCTAATGAGTTTGGATTATCAATATAAAAATCAACACAAGGTTTAATATCTATATATTTTTTGTTTACACAAAATTTAGGTATAACGTTTTGCAGGCTTGTTATTAATTCTTCCTTGTTATTAAATCGTTCATTTAGTCGTAAAAAGTCGTCTAATAGAGGTATATAAATTGAAATTCGGAAATATTCTTCGGGATCATTGGTTTTAATGTTAAAACGTTTAGTTTGGCGAGAATTAATTCTGGGTATAGCTATTTCATTATTAACTGATTTTAACATGTTTTTAGATTTATTAAATAAAATTGAAAACTCTTCATTGGCGTTTTCTCGCTTTTTCATTAAAATTTCGGATATGTTTTCGATATGTTCACATGCTTCATAAAGATCGCAGTTAACTTTTTGTAAAACTTTGCGAAGGGGCAAAGTAGAGAAAATAATTCACCTGCTACGTTTAATACGTTCAATGCCATTGTCGACATCAGTAACATTGCCCGGGTCGCCTTTGTCGACTACCCGTCGACAAATATAGTGTTCAATTTGATGGTTTATAATTTTTACTGGCTACGGGATAACGGTCTGCAATTTATTGTAGCGATCAGGTTCCTTCTACGAATCTAACGATACCATTGGTTTTTAATTTTGTTTATTTTTAGTTTGGATATTTATTTTTCCCGAAACATGACGACGTTTATCGCCGATAATAATTGTATACCGTATTATTATAATTCTGTCGCAATTTGACATAATAAATGGTATAAATAACATTCCCAACACTAACATAATATTAATACAAATTATTTTATGCTGTATACACCGTGTTCTTCAGAATACAGGGTGATTCGAAAAATATAAAACTATTTTTATTACGCAATGAAAATTATTTTTGTTATATTTGTTTGTTATTTACTTTTATCATATTATAAGATTTAA
The DNA here is from genome assembly GCA_014851325.1 of Pentalonia nigronervosa. NCBI lineage: Eukaryota > Metazoa > Arthropoda > Insecta > Hemiptera > Aphididae > Pentalonia > Pentalonia nigronervosa. The sequence goes on along the minus strand of JACXSJ010002638.1, from coordinate 30,642 downwards.
GTATACATTGTTATTTTAAATTTCAATTTTAATTTCATTTTTAAAATATTTCATTCAAGACGAATGTTAAAAAAATAAAAAATGATTACAAATTGTATTATTTGTATTTTATGAATAACATTATTTTAACCGTTACTCTATAATTATTTATTTAATAATATATGAAATAAATTATTATTTTCAATTAGTTACATACTAGGACAAGTACGTATTGCAGTGTCGCGTCGTCGCGTATCGCCGGTGTCGACCGTACGTAGTTTCGACGCGGCGACGAGGGCACTGCGCCGTAAACACTAGCGGAGCTCAACGTGTTAAACTAACAAACTCGCTTTTGTTAATAGCATTAAGTAATTGTGAGGATTTAGACGAAGTCTCATTATTATGGTGGTTTTCCAACTCTTCTAACGTATACAAGACTGGACAATAAATTTCAATGAATCTTAGGAGTACATCATGGTTTTCAACCCACCTTGTTTCACACATTGAAATTAATGTAGTTTTATTAGTTCCTGGTATATACTTTAGAATATTTTGTTTTAATATTTGTGTACGCTGAGCTGATGATTTAAAAAAGTTACAAATGGTATGTATTGTTCCTATAGAATTTCGAAATTGTTGAATTTTACAAGAATGACTTAGTGCTAAGTTTAAAGAGTGAGCGCTACAGTGGACCTACATAGCTTTAGGATAATTTTCTCTAATTTTAGCTTGTACGCCATTTAAATGGCCACTCATAGCCGCCGCCCCAACATAATCTTGACCACATAATAGTTCTAAATTTATTTTCATGCTGTTTAATGAATTTAAAATACTTGATGCTATCCCATTTCCGGTAACATCAATTACTGAGACAAATGTTAAGAAATCTTCTCTTATTTTAAATTCATTACAATTATCAGATATATCTATATATATATTTTTTTTGATTTTGGTTCTGTGAAACCAAAGATGAATCCAAGATGATAACTTAGATTGTGAAGAATTATTCATTTTTTAACTTCCACGTATTTAAATGAAAAATTCACGAATTCTATAAAATAGCTATACACCTAACAAATAAACGTCGTGTACTCGTGTGTGCGATTTAATGCGCTCGCCGCTCCGTGATTACCGACCATCGATTACCAAAATTATTAAGATTAGATACTGTAGGTATTATGTGAGCTATACACTAAGGTTTACAAAAGTACATTAAGATTAGTTATCGCTTATCTAACACAATATAAAGATAAAATATACCGTTTTATTTACTTATGTGTTATAATCATAGTGACACGTGTGTGATGTACAAGTTTCAAATATAATAGGCATTTAAAACTATTCAATCTTATTTCCAAAAAAAATTACGGGGGGGGGGCTACGGCCTTGTACATACAAATAGAGTCTCGAAGAACACACTACTGAAAAATCAGTCGAGTTAACAATAATTACAACTATGTAATTGTAATTTGATGTACACTACTTCTGTACTGCACGGTAATAACAATTTTGAATTTTTGTTTTTTTGAATATGTCGAATTGGATACCTAGGTACTACCCATCAGCCTATCGTAATTATTAATATTTATAATTGAATATTATGTGACCGTTTATAACACAACATTATTGTTTTAACATTTATTTATTTTAACTATTTTTGTTATCATGATACGACTCATAATATAAATATTTAATTACCCATACTTATAATGTAATAGGTACTCGATACATGATTATTGATAAATGTCAATATACAAAATGTGGAAAAATAGTTTATTTTTGTATGGCGATAAAAATATGTGCATTTTGATAATCTTTGGTGGCAGGAAGAAAGAGCTTGTGTCAATTTTATCAATTTTTCAAGGCAGTAAATAATTTAGAAATTCCCACGCGTTAGATTTTTATATTTGTAGGTATATATTTTTAAAATCTCATTAAGTCATATTGGTACCCACTATATAGATTATATTGTCAACACATGTATAAATTTAAATTTCATATTCTGAGCGGAGCGAAGAATGTATTAATTTTACAATGATGTGTGTTTTTGTTTTTTGTGTCTGTCATCACGTTTTAGGGCAGTTAATGGGCTCCGATTTTCTTTATCAGAATCTTTTCCGGTAGGAAAGTGAACCTAGTTGGTACTTTAGGGGAGTTAAAAAAATAAAAAATGTACAATAGTTTTCAAACGCATCGGGAAAAACAACAAAAAAGTTAAGGGAAAAACAGGAAATTTTACGAGAAGCTAATTTTTGACAAAATTGATTTTGTTTTTTAGTGTAATATCAAAAATAATCACAGTAGATTTATGAAATTTTCACAAAATGTTTATATGAACATTTTCTACACACAGTAAATATTTCACTAAATTTTGACATTTTTTGAGCTTTTTATAGACTTAATAAATATTCGATTTTTTTATTATTATCGCTTAAAGTTTTTTCAATCGGATACAAAACTTAAAAATTTAATACAAGATTCTTCATAATTTGTTGTAAGTGAAAAAACAGTTGGGCGTAAAACTCTAATAATTTTTTAAAAGCATTTTAAGTTAAAATGTTGACAAAAAACATAAAAATCAGTTTTTTTTTTTATTTAGAAATTCATAAAAATGTTCTGTTTAAATTTAAAATTTGAAAATTTCACACTAGATTCTCCATTAGTTTTTCTACATTTCACAAAAAATAAAAAAAATTTACTGGAAAGACAAACTAATTTTTTATGAGCGCTTAAAATTAAATATTGGATATTCATTCATAAACTAACGATTTCTAAGGGAACGATTTTCTTATTTTGTTTAACTTAGAAAGAAATAAATATAAACATATGGAATTTTCACCAAACGTTGAAATTATCATTTTCTTTTGTTAGGTTAAAATGCTTGAATATGTGATGCAAGGTTCCTCATAAATTATATATACTATTATATTATAATAGATGTTCAAAAATATTAAAAATACATAAGCACAATTTTTTTTTTAAGCATTTAGAGTACAAATTTTAATCGAAATTCATGAAAATATCGAATCTTTGCAAATTGTTTTGTAGTTTAAAATTCATATAATGTTTAGTTTGAAAATTTAAAACAATGTTTTTCGTAAGTAGTTATGAATCTAATTAAAAAATCAAATAAATATATTGACATTTTAAGTACAAATTTGAACATATTGAATACTCTCAAATACAATAACTTATCTTTAAAGCAAAACATGTGTAAGAGACTATGGTTATTTAATACATCTTAACTAATAAATAAAGTAATTATATAACTACCAATATGGAAATTATCGATTATTAAGGTATAAATTATATTAAGAAAACTTTTTCATCTTTACACCCTCTTCCCCCCCCCCCCAACATCGCCAAAAAAAAAAAAATTTGGCACTTATGCCTTTCATAATATTATTGTATCATTGTGCTGCTGTTTACTGCCATTATCAACTACTTTAAATATTTTGGCATATTTTTCATGCATTCATCTTTGGTCAAGGTATTGCTGTCTATAAAAAACAATTGATAAGTGTATTATTATACACTTTCATATTTCATGAAGAATATTTGCATATTTGAAAAAAAATAATTTAGAATAAAATTGAGAGCGCAATGTTAAAACAATCATTAAATAAATTAGGGTGTATAAATAGTTGCAGTAACATCAAACATGAATAATATTTAATTATAATGTAAAACAATTATTTGATACATATTTAATAATAAAAAAATCAATGATACTAATTTGTGTATTCTAACAATAAAATTAAAAATAATTATTAAATAAAAAAAAGAAACTAAACAATTAAATGCATAGAACAATGTATTTAAATCATTTAATTAATTTGGTTGGGTTGTAGTCTTTTATAACACAAACATGTTGAACAACGATAACATTTTTTTCCATATTATTAATTACAAAACAATTATTAGATAAGTAAATACTTAATGAGTTAAAAATTTTAGACTTAATACAAATTAAATGTGTTTGACGTTTGTATATTTTTTATTTTTGTATGTCATGTAGGTTATGGTTATCAGTAGGGCTGGGATTTCTTTTTTTATGGTGTTTTGAAATGTTGGTCTGTAAATATAAAATGTGTTTTAGGTGATACTGATTATTTTAAAATAATTTTCTTTTTGCTTTTTTTTGTATTTTTTGACAAAATTAACCTTAAATTCTTTATAGGGCATTTTTTGACGATTTTAGTAAATTTTTTTAGTTTTTAAAGCATTTTTTACAATTTGTTTATAAAAATGAACAAAAATTGTTGAGATTAACAATAGACTCTAATAATAATAACTAGGAAAAACAAGTTAAAATATTAAAATTTTTTTTTCAATTATTATTTTAGAATGAATGATTAAGAAAACAGAAATACAAAAAAACTAAACAAGTAACAACGTATAATACTATTAAAAAAAATAAAAATAAAAATACACTAGTGTAGTTTAATTTTAAATTTTTTTTCCATTTTTTAAGCTATAATAAATATAATTTAAATGCATTTTTTAAGACATTTTAGGACATTAAAATTGGAACTCTAGTTATCAGTTAATAAATTAATATACCTACCATTATTTTTAAAAGTGTCATCAATGACCACTAGAAAGCTTACCTTGAATCGCCTATAGTTGGCTAATTGTATCTTAATAATGAATTTATTGTTTGCCTATACTCATCCACACTCTCAAATATTTAAATTTGCTACTGAATACATTATTTAATATTAATTTCGTACCCAGAAGTTATAAACAATAAGTAAGAGAATAAGAACATTTTCATAGAATCTCTACTACAGTATTATCCTACTTGATAAATATTTACCAATGATTTTTCATGGATTATATTTACTTTTAATGTTATTATAATTATAATTTTTGAGTCTTGAGATTAAACAACAAGGTTATTGATACATAAGTTCAACTTAATGTATAAATTTAAAAAAAAAATCTTATATCTATTATTAATGTTAATATGTATCTATAATGTATCGATGAATTCGTATTGAGTTATAATCTTGTGAAAAAACATTAACTACCTAAAAAAGAAAATTAATGAGCTGTTTTAGAAGCAACAAAAAAAAAAAAAAAAAAAATAAGAGCTAATTCAACATAATACCAATATAATGGCTATAAATTTTTAATATTATGATTAATTGTAATATACTTATTGTATATTATAATGTTTACTTCATCAATTGCTCATATAGATAGTTTATCTTTATGTGTTAATGTGTTTATACATTGGTCAGTTTGAATAATATACCTAAAATATGATAAATTATTCAATTGGTAATGTTTTAAACCTCTGGCATGAATATAACATTCTGTAAGTTTAAATTATCAGATATGAATGTGTAATACATAATACATTGGAAAACTCGAATGGCATAACAACAAGGAAGTCCAATATTGTCTAGCTTGTAAGTAAACGCATGGTATCCTGCATGCTTGTATGACATTTATACATTTGAATAATAATGATCAATAGTATAACTAGTAGTTAATAAATGGCAAGCATTACCAGTGTTATAAACAATAATTAGCATATTAATATGAGCTTACATATTTATTTGTGCAAGGTGGTATAATTTCAGACAGACATGGATGTCTAAACAAAAATATATAATAATATCAAAATGTATAATAAATACATTATAATAAGTAATAAAATAGGCTATTAACTTTTGTTGTCAATGCTCTAGCTCAAAAAAAAAAAAAAAATCATAAGAAAAGAAAAGAAATAAATAAAATAATCTAGATAAATTAATTACAAGACTTAAATGTTATAAACATTACTTATTTATTGAGTTCAAACAAATTATTATTAAAAAAATCCAAACATTTTTAAATTGAAAAATTATAATCAAACTATTAATAGGTATACCTAATTATACTTAATTTAATATCATAGTTTGTATACATATAATTTTATACACGTTATAAACATTTCATTTTGAAAAATAATTGAAGTAACTATAATATAGGTATGATATTACTGCTCAAATTTGTTTATCAAAAACAATAAAATTAGTTTTTAAATGTAATTTATGAATTGGTGTATATAATTAATGATTTTGATGTAATGTTTAACTCAAAACTAAATTTTTCCAAACAGACAGTAATTATCAAAACTTATAATTAAATAGCTTTAAAAACTCTCTACAGTTCTCTTGTTGGCTTCAATTTTGAATGTTGCCCATTGATTTGAATCAATAATATATCTTGTTTATATAGTAAGAAAGCCATCAAATCAATACAGAATTTTTGAGACTGATCTCATTTAAATTTATCTCTACTCAATAACAAGCGATTGGTTTTGATCTCTCAATTCTTATATATATATATATAATATAAATACATATGGTTATTAAACAATTACTTTTATAACACATTAAAAATTAATTAACACATTATATTTAAATTAAAAAATTCACAAAGAAAAATGTAATGATATATAGTTTTTATAAAAAAGGATGGTTTAGATATAACCTATTCTTTGTTGATCAATTTACAAGACTGTTGTCATAAGTTATAATAAAAGTGTAATCGTAAATTCACGGAATATAATATATCCGTATGAGATTATGGATATTAAACAGTACAGTTATGGGGATAATCATTATTTTGTAGAGAAAAATATTAATTACCTAGTATCCCTCCCATACATGTTTGTATAGTCAATATTAATAAATTATTAGTTTTAATTATATTTTTTTAATATTTAAAAAAAAAAACAATTGTATTATTATAAAAATAAAGTAATTGGTTTTTAACTAAGCAAACATTACTTACATGTTTCTATCTTAACTTGACATAATGAATAAAAAAAATGAGTGAACTTACACATCCTTGTCAATATAAACCATCATATTTGAGCAATAGAATTTATTTATTATTAATTATTATTATTATTATTATTAATTATTAATATTTTATTATTTTTTTTTTTTAAATATTGGTAAAAAAAATTTCATTTGGTCAAAAAGCTTAAACATTTAGTACAAGGTGTTGTTATAATATTAGTTAAAAAAATTAAAAATACATAGGCACAATTTTTTTTATAAGGCTTAGGACGGCAGTGTTGTGGATATTGTAATATTATGATTTATTAGATAATAAAAAAAACTACCTCTTTATAGTTAAAACACATTATTAAATATATATTTATATTTGCTAATACAAATGCTGTATACATCAGATAACAAATCTCAATCCAAGTGTAGTAGAAGTTCATTTCTGTCATGTTAGAATATGGTTTATTCAAGTAATAAAATGCAATAATAATGATACCTTTTTATAGATTATTTAAAAAAATCTAATATTTAACCGTTTTTAGAGTAGGGTTTTCCACTCTAGCACCAACTTCTTTAGTAAATTCTGTTATTTCTTTAATAGCTTTATTTATAAAATATTATAGTAATGAAGATTATTGCACTAAACAAACTCTAGTAATGCTTACTATTTTTCATCCGTGAATAACCAAACTTGGTGGTTTTCTACAACATTATTTCTGACTGAGAGATGTGAAGTAGGTGCAACTATTAAACCAGGAAACTAATCATCTTGTACATTATTTTTGACATGAGATTTTACACAATCTAAAAACTACTTTCCATTATATTTTTCCTCTATTGCAAAAAAATTAGCTACAATTAAATTGAAATATGCAAGTAAATATTATAATAATTATTGAGTACATAAAATATTTATAATAGATTTATATTCAATATACAATTCTTAAAACATATTTTATGTTATTGACTTCTATACCCTATCTTAAAATAGTTCTAACAGAAGTCATACTAACGTGTTTAGGAGGAGTTGATCAATTGCACTAGCAGCACAATGTATCTTTCCCTTTACAAACATAATGCTGCTTACTTTAAACATGCTACATCTCTATCACCAAACACTGTAAAATAACATAAGTAAATACATTAATAAAAAAAAAGTATAGATAAATACATACGTCATATATACATATGGTACTAGGTTATAATATTTTCGAAATAATATCTTCTATGAAAATATCTTATGACAAAAATGTATTTGACCAAAATCTTTTTAACTTATTTTTTAAAAATATTTTTTCATATAATTAATTTAATAAATTATTATACATACTATTAAAGTTATAAGATATCGAGAAGCTTAAAGGTATTTAAATTAGGTGTACAATTTACGTACAGAATAACATATCCTCAAAAGCTAAAGGCTGTGTTTTAGGAGTAATCATCTAAATAAATTAAATAAAATAATAAAAATGTTAATTAAGTATAAATATATGTATTATAAAAATAGGTTAGTTAAAATAGTGTTAATATGGTCCTTATAAATTATTGCTATAAAATATTATATATAAATATATTATTAAACATTTTAAATTTAGAGCTTTGTTAGAGGGTTATAATAAAATTAAAATTGGTGATTAATACTGAATATTGTAAGATAAACTTCTTAAATATTGAACTTATGTTATTTCAGAGAAATTTTCTACAATTCTTCTTATTTTGTTATCACGCTCCTTGTACTTTTTACGTCGTGGTAGACTTGATTTTCCCGATAATTGTTTTTCCAATCGAACCTGATTTCACGTAATTATTCTATTTGCTAATTAAATAAATAAATTAAATACGATAAAATATAAATACCTCTTGTAACATTTGTTCTTGTTTTAAGAAGCGTATGAATTTCCATTTTCAAACGTGATTTGCTCCAAGTGCTGCAATAAAAGCCTTCTACTGAATTATTTGTACGTGGAATATCTTGTATTACTGATTCATAGCAATTCCACATATTGATAATAAACATTGGCGGGCGTTGATCATTTCGATGGTTGAGACGTCCGATTCATGTGTCCTCAAAATAGTTGATAATCGCAGATAAAATATTTTTATTTTCAACATAATAATTTGATTCAATCAAATCATTAAAATGTTGTACACTTTTATTCATTGGAGCATAAGCAAGTGCACATAGATGTCGAATTTGTAATGCAAATTCTGCATTTTCACCGTACATATTTTGTAGTCCATTTTCTTGTATTTTACACCGCATACGTTGTTGGAAATGGAAAATACACCCTTTTGTTTTCAAATTAGGAAACACGTCTTTAAATGCTAATGTAAATGATTGTTCGAAATCAATCATAATGCTGTTCGGATTCAAATCTAGTTAATCTGATTTAAAACATTTAAAAATTCTATAAAGGATTGTGTGGAACGATCAGTCATTAATACGTAAACAATAAATGGGCAAGTTGTTTTGTTATAACAGACGTGTATGGTATATAATTATGAAAATAATTTTGGAACTGACCGAAATGTCCCATTTGCCATCCAAATATTACAATATTTAAGTATATTTAAATTATCAATCGTCGAAAAAAATCAAAATTCTTTTTTCGTTTCGATTGTCACAAAGTAATAACTGTTTATTAATCAACTGGTATTCGAGAGGCTTATTTAAATCATTGACTGTTAATGGATTTTAAGGATAAACTTGAGCTTTGGATCTCATTCTACAGACTGTTCGTTAGTTAAATCAGTATAAAAGATATTTTATTCAAAGATACTTTGATCGATCACCCATATGTGCAAATAGGTACGTACATATGTATATACGTATATATATACATACAAACTGTATCTTGACTATAAACTTGAATATTTTTTATTGTTACTCAAACTAAATCTTTATTATCATTTATGCTATGATGGTCAAATATTGTTGTTAATATATATAATGTGCATGCACTGGTAAATTTATGGTCTTTTTTAAAATATGAAACGTTGTTAACGCAAAACAAACTAAAGTGGTTTGTATCTCCGTTACTTCATTATAAAAATATGTTTTTTGTATTTAATTTTTTAAACATTATTATATTAAGCATTATTATGAGAAATTTGGTGAACAGAACATTGTTTCGGAAGTACAGTATTATTAGTCAATTTAAGGAGCTGTATTTTGCACAATGTGTATGCTCCCAAATAAACAGGTATATCTAACGCACAATATTTTATAGTAGTGAAGCATCTAATAATTTCTCTGTTTTAAGGGAAAAACTTGTCAAAAACTTGGTTAGCAATTAATTAATTGTTGATTTACTTGAAGTTTCATAAGGTTATTTTTTTTTAATATTTATTTTATCTACCAAATCGTTATATTCTCGTTATGATTTTATGAAATGCTGTGATATTAACAATACATTTGATATCTGATTTAACGAAGATTGTACTAATTTTATTTGAGACTTCATAATAACTAAAGTTTTTTTATTATTATTGGTATTCGTATTTATTTCTTGTTGCATTTTTTGGTAGTCATTGTTTCCTACAACTCCAAAGGCCTAATGTTAAAATTCACTTATTGCATTTACTAACTCCTCTTCGTCCTTACTTCCTTCTGTAAAGACATAAGTGTTGTATATCGTTTTAGTAATTTTGTTTTAGTTATTTTTGATGTTGATTGAAAGTTGCTACATATACTTAATATATTAAGCTAGTTGACTGTACACAAACTATCATTGTAGTTTATTGTAATCTGGTGTTCTTTGATCATATCGTCATATTTTAAGCGCATACTATCGGTTTAATTTTGGTGCTTTTCATGCATTTTGTTTTTAAGCTCATGCATATTTCGTATTGCTGCTTCATGTCGTTTACCCTGTTCGTAATTTGTATTGCGCAAATTTCTCACTAAAGCATCGCGCATTGTTTGCATAGCTTCGACCATCATTCTGTGATTTATATGGACAGTAAAAAACATAGTTTCATAATATATATGTAATTCCCTAACTTTTGCCTCGTATTCCATTTGTAAATCTACAAAAATGGCTTCATGACCATTTTTAATTCTTTGAATCATATCTCTACTCTTCGTTTCACTTTCCGCACATATGCCTTCGATAACGGTTTGAAATTCAATATCAATCCAATTACATTTCATTAAGGTCTCGTATTTAACCAGCATTTTTTTAATTTTCTCGTGTAGGTCCCTGATTGTCGTATCACTTACGATATTCCACTGAGATGGATTTTGGATGGTTCATTTTCTGCATACTCACCGGAGCTGCTTAACACGTTGCTGATTGTGTCCGATAATATAGCGTACTCCCGCTTGGTGATAAACTCATGCCCATCGCTTAAGATCAGTTTGATATACATGGTGTTAGGACCTTACTTTAGACCTATATTTTTTGTCCCAAAGATATTCATAAATCATAAGTTTCTTTTCGGTTTTAATGCATTGTTATTAAGAGGACATCACATCCGCATTTGCTGTTATGGTCTTACAAATATGTAGTTGAATGTATTTTTTTATGAAAACTAACAAGCATAAATAGTGAACTGCTGAGCGTGAATTTGCTGTTACGATATGTCTTACGTGAACGCGAGTTTGCGGTTAATGTGAATGAATTCGTGTTCGCCACATTCGCTGCTCACAATCGTGTCCTACCTAAAGCTGCTCATATTTCGACATTTTTGTTTTTTTTTACGGGCAGTGTTTTTTGAAGTAAGTTGTGCCATGGTTGTGGGGTAAATTTTACAAGCTTCAGCTTTTTTTTATTTTCTTCATAAATTTTTTGTTAAAAACTAAGTCAGCTAAAAATTTCATTGAATTTAGAAAAACAATTATACATATTCAACAATACTGCACTGATATATTTATTATATAAAAAATATTTGAAAAAAAGATCAGTTGAAAATTCAATTATTTGTAAGGATAGACTTGATTTTGGTGAATTCTATCATCAATACCCATAGTTGTGAAAAAATGAAACTTCATTTCGATCTTATACTAAAATGACTACCAATACATTTGATTATATTTTAAAATTAATATCATCGGAATTTGATCTTAAGACCACAAATTTCCAAGAACCTATTTCCGTATAGCAGAGGTTAATTGTAACAATAAAGTAAATAAAAAAAGTACATATCAATATAATAATTAAAAATATATTAAACATTATGTAATATAAAATAAATAAAAATCGTTGCATTATGAAAACAAAATGGAACTCCTTGAAGGTAAACTATTCTTTAATATTTATTTATTTACTTTTTCTACATCTCGATTATTTCTTATGTTGAGGAATGTACAGCTAAAGTATTGGTGCAGATGGGATGTTTGCATTTTAATGTTGCTGTATGTTTATTGACAATTCGTTAAGTAAGACAGAAGTTATTGAATCAATGGAAATACTTCTTGAAATATTAGTATGCAACAAATTTGAAGTACAAGGAATGGTAAACGATTCTGATTGTGTAGCAAAAACTGGATTATGAGGCCTTTGAATATCTTTAATATCAACAAAACTACATAAAAATGAATTAACTTCTTCCGAATCTGATAGGTCAGACATCAATAATTGCATTTGGTTTTCATTAGAAACATTTCCCTCGGTGGTTTCAAAAAAAAAAAAATGATTGTACGCATGTGCAAAATTAACTGTCAAAAAAAAAAGTCGAATTGTTTGAAAATGTGTATAATAATGTTTACTAGTTGGCCAAAAAAGCAGAATTGAAATATATGAAGCCTGCACATAGTTATTGAGTGTTTCCACTTATCGTGATCACACTGTATACCAAAAAATAATCATAAAACCTTAAGCCACAAAAGAGATTCATAAGTTGGTTATTAAATTGTATGTCGATTGTGTAGTGGTTTTACTTTTTCTTCTAATATTACATGATATATTAAGTATAAAGAGGGAAACTAATTTTTAAAAAGATAATATTCCTTACAACACAATTACATCAGTTAAGGTTGTCATATATTAAGATTAAATATTTGGTTACTTTAGGTAACACTTTCTCAGTTATTTATAACTAAGCATAGTTTTCAAGAGTAATGCTACTAGATACAGCTAAAAAGCATAAACTATATTTCCAGCATCTAATATTTCTAGACAATTATAACAAAAAAAAAATGACAATATCTTCAATTCATTGGAAAACACTTATTCACTAATAGAAATATGATCTCCTTAGTCTATTTTTTATTTTTTTTCCCATCAAGGTACATTTTTCCTGCAGCTACTGGACACGACGTCTAGCATCAATTACAGGTCCAGATGTGGCATCATGCCATACTGTTCCACTGTTTGACACTGCAAGGAAAACACACCCTAACATACTTATCATAATACAAAAATAAAAAATGACATGAAAATCTTTTGTAATAAATAGTACTTAATAATTATAAATGCCTAGATCATATTTTAAATTCTAACAAGAAATAAAAATAAAAATATACTTATTTATTATACTCCTTAATACAAATAACATAAGATTGTTCACATTGAAGGACACTTATAATTTTTATGAATTTCCATAATTTGTAGGGGACTATGCCACGACATGGCATAAAGTATTAAAAATATAACTGCTATAGCAGTAATACCAACCTTACATCAAAGTTTTAAATTATCGTCATGCCAGTAGTGCCCGTCAATGTGTTAATAAGTAGTTATAAAACTATTTTTGTTTTAAAATTTAGTGCATTTTTAATACTAACTAGATCTAGACCAAGGGTTTTCAACCAATATGTCGCGACTCCCTGAGGCATCGCCTGATATATTATCAGAAGAATCACATCCACAAAAAAATAAATAAATGTTTGTTTATTTTATTATTACCATTATTTGTATGGGAGCCATTTAAATGGCTTTCAAAACTAGAAAGAGTTGTGAAACTAAAAAGGTTGAAAACCCTTGAATTTTATCAATTTATGTAATTTACAATCTATTTCTATTTTCTTATAAATAAAATTATAAACATTTTGTTTGCATATTTTTTTCTTCACTTTTCACATCAACAGGTAATTACTTGCATTGAAAAATATATTACTATTAAACTCCAAACACCTGGAAAACAAATTATATATTTTATTATTTTAATGTACTATAATTAAGTTTTAAGATGACGTTGTGTTAACTGTGACTAACTAATAACATAGCATATTTTATATTAAGAATCTATTTTACCCTGTTGGCATTATTATTAGAGTGAATTGATCTATTTTTTTTTTTTTTTTTTAGTATCAAATTTAACACATTAACTTCCATGGGACTGCTGGGGTCCACTCAGTGTCAGTATCTATATAAAAGTATTTTTACAGATGCAAGCAGTTCCACTTTGTTATTATTTATATGCGGTATGACCGCGAGCTGTCATAATCTCATTTATTTATAAATGTGAATTTTCCCCATGGTGTTGAATTAATAATGAATAATTTTTGATGATACGCCATTAAAATTTTGCATCAAAAATAAATAAGTTACATCAAATAGATTATGTAATAAATAATTAATAATCTATCAAATATTACTATATATCAATTTTATCACTTAGGAATAAGACTAAAAATAGAACATGGTTTTGTAGGGAAAACAAGTCAATATCAAACAGTTAATGTGATAAAGGTAAAAATATTAATCAAGACACTTTGTAGGTTTTATTGATATTTTAACTATAAAACAAGATAACGTAAAGTTATGAGCATTTTAAAATTTACGTCACCTGAATAGTAAAAATAAAATGAAAATTAATTTTTTTCTTAATGTAAAATTTTATATATTAGTGAAAGCAAAACAGATACTACACATGTAACGTCGTCGTATTAATCTTTTATTAGATTTGAAGAATGAGTATAAGGTATAAATATAAGTGTACACTACTGCATTATTTATATTAACATACAATATTTTTTTTTATTTAATGGTCTAGAATTTAAAGGGTTTGAGCAATACTTTTAAGTTAAACAGTTTAAAAATTATACATTAAACCAAAAATAATAGATTTTTACTAATTCAAATTAGAACATTGTTTAAGCTATAATCATATTTAAAAATATTGATACATAATGTATGAGTGTAGTGTATATGTATACAAATATGAATTTTTTTCCCGATAAAATTATATTTATTGGTTGTTTTTTCACTATATTTTTTTGGTTCTTTAGATGTCATAAATAATTTTAACAGTATTTGTTTAAATCAAAAATCTAAAAATAATTACTTACTGTAACAATCTCTTAACAAAGTAAATAAATGTATTTATTTCGCATGCAGGACACCACGAGTTTGATGTTATGATTTTTGGTAAATTAACTGAAAAATAAATATCACAAGTTCTAATGATAAAATGTATTGTTAAATATTTTCATTAATTTTGGTTCAAAGTTATTTAAGAACAAATTTTGAATAGCAAATGATTAAATAAATTGATAAATATTTTTATAGTCGAGATATTTTATTAACATCTTATTAATCATGTATTTCTTCCTAGTTAAAGAATGTATTGACACAATTTTCAATTAAAATTATATTCGTTAAATAGAATTAATATTTAAGTTACTTTATATATAAATGTAACATCATAGGCTCGAGTAACTTTTGTGAAATGGATAATCTAATATCCAAGAAGAAACATAATTAAAAATATGACAAATGAAATTATAACCTTTACTTAGAACGACAATGGCATTAAAAAAATGATTATCAATATTTAAATTATTTATATTTATACAATCATAGGCACAAATAGCATTTGAAATTTCAGGGGCTTCACCCTAGTTTTTTAATAAAGCATTTGTGGAAGCAATAAACTTCTAAAAAATTTAAGAAATGTTTTGGAGGGGAAAGGGCTTAACTTTTATAAAGACAAACAGGTTCCTAAATAGGTCCACAAGATTAAACATAAAATAATGTATTTGTTTGATACATACCAAGCAATCTCAATAGATACACAGGACCATACACATAACACCAAACTCTTTTGGGCTTTAGGTGTTGGTTATAGATATAGGTTAAGCTTGGTTGATCTTTCTGTCTTTGCTGAAAATATTTCATACCCTGAAACAATCAATATACAATACATAATTATTTTAAATACAAATGGTATTTTTCTTATATATAACTGTCTCATTCAATAAAATTATATTCGATATTGCTTAATTGTACATAGTATTAAAATATGAAAAAAGTGTTTAAAACATTTTTATTTACAACTTTTAATAATGAATAAAGCATGCAGCAAGTAGTACCATCTGCTAGTTTTTAAATTTTTCATTCTGACCAATTTCGAGCTATAAATTTATTGTTTTAACCTAAATTAAAATAATTTCTGTTAATTTCAAAAAATATTAATCGTAGAAACTTAACATTTCACTATCACCGGAATTATCATATTCTATTGATAATTTAATTTTTAAAATTATAAAAAATACATAAGCAATAATAATCTTTTACAGGCATTGGAAGGTCAAATTTTGACAAAATTAATTTGATACACTATGATTAATTCCGAATTAAAATGTATTTTATGGTATAAATAGGCAATGACTTTATCTTAATATTTTGAAAAGTGCGTGGTTTAAGTTTCTAGTTGACACAAAAAATATTTTCGTATTATACCAAAATTATAAAAATGTTGACCTCTTTCAAGTACTAACTATGTCCAATTTGCTAGAAGAAACTACTTAAAATTTAAGATCAAAGCATTTTTACTACTATTATGGATGTACACAAACATTAAAATCAATACAATCATTGTTTCACATAGATTCATAAGTATTTTTTAAAAAAAACTTAAAATTTCAATTATTCAAAAATAGAAATCATGAAATTATAACATTGTATTAAAATTTTAAAATATTCTTTATTGATAATTTTTTTAATTGTTACCCTATTTTGTACACTGTATCTTTTCTCAATTGCATATATTAGTTGTTTGTGGGCAGATAAATTAAAATATTGCATTAATGTTACACAGAACATCTTTGAATCCAACCTAAAACAAATATTTTAAAATTTAATTATTAATAATAAATGTAGATAATTATTAAATAATTACTTTTGGTTACTATTTTTAAAGATATTTGATAGAGTGAATACGTGTAAAATTTCTGCCATAAAATAATCTTCTGGAAATCTTATTAACTAAAAACAAGCAATCAATATTAAAATGATAATAATCATTATGTATATATATATATATATGTATATATAAAAAAAAATGTATAGCGTACCTTTAAGTGTTTATTATGCATCATAAAATCAGAAGCAAAAGCTTTCTGTAAATTAGGTGGTAGTTTTAAACAACGCAGTTCATTAGCTAAAACCTAAAAAAAAAATGTAATTTAAATAAAATTAATTATTAATTATTTAATTAACTTAATTATTTTTTATACCAATGAACAGGGAATGATGTTTAAGACAACATTAGCAACAGCTTGTATAGCAGCATCATCATCTTCCGCAGCATTATTTGTAATATTTTCTATAACTTCTTCTGTAGTATTTTCTACAATTGGTTCATTGTATTTGTCTACAATTAATTTTTAAGCGTTGTTTACTGATATATCAGTATCTTGTTCTACAGCTAGTCCTTCAGCTTTTTCTATAGCTAGTTCTTTAGCTTTTTCTACAACTTGTCCTTTTCTTCTTCTATAGCTGATATTAAAGCTCCTTCTACAGCTGGTACTAAAGGTAGTTTTACAGCGGGTCCTGTTACTTCTTCCATAGCTTGTTCCACAGCAGGTTCTTTAGCTTTTTCTATAACTGGTCTTACAGCTTCTTTTAAAACTGGTCCTATAGCTTGTACACATGCATAACTGTCATTAACTTGTAACACTTTTGTGGTCTTATTACATATTTCGACTGTTTTAAATTCTTGTTGAGATTTGTTATTATAGTCAATATCTATAAGTTGGTTTTTGTTTGGTTCAATTTTATTTTTCTTGGCATTTACTATTACTTCATTTGAAGGTTTTTTATTCTTATTAGTATACGCTATTACTTTTTTTACTGTTTTAGTGCTGCCTCCTATAGTGCTACTACTAGGAGTACATTCTGGAACAGTGCATTTAATAATAGTTTTAGTTTGATCCATAATTTCATGATGGATAGTGTTAGTTTGAGGTATTATTTTTCTGGGTCGTCCTAGTTTTAACAAAACATCATAACAGTAATAAATATAAAAATACAAAACAATTATTAATCAAAAATATAATATTACCTCGTTTTTTCGGCCCTTTGTTTGGAGAAGATGAATTTACTTTTGTTTTAGTGTCCTCAATTTTTTGTTTTTTTGATCTTTTTAATTCATTCCTACATTAAATTATAAAAATATTTTTTATAAATAAATGCTGATATGTAGTAATAACTAATCATTTCCTTACACTCTTACTTCTAGCCTTTCCTTATGGCCCAAATTAATTTCTTTTATCTCCAATACTTCGTCACCATAAACCCATTCATTCCAATTAGTGTTAAAACTTTTATAATGAATGTAGTATTCAATGTCTTCCGTGTCTGTCTTACGTCGTTTTATACATTTAGCTTCACACAGTACTTGACCATGGTAAGCTAACGATTTGTCACCTAATTAAGAATAAAACATTACAATTTAAAAATAAAAAACTACATCATAGTATACAGCATTTATTCAATTTGCTTATGTTAAGAGAAGTAAGAATTTTGCTAGGGATTGGTTTATATCCAAAAAAAATCACAAAATATGCTTTTAAAATCATGGCAAAAATATACTCGTATTCAGAATCATATTAATAAAAGTATGATTTGGTTTAAAATTAATATGAAACAAGTAACAGCAATATTTATCTATTCATTTATTATTTTACCATGGAGTGCTTACAATGAATGATATCTCTCTTCATGCTACTTGATGTCACAAAAAAGTAAGCTCCCAATTTATTGTAATAATTAATTTATGGATTATATTTTATCAAATAAAAATATAAAAATGTATATTTTAACGTGTTTATTAAAAGCCCGAATAAAA
Source organism: Pentalonia nigronervosa (assembly GCA_014851325.1). Classification (NCBI taxonomy): domain Eukaryota; kingdom Metazoa; phylum Arthropoda; class Insecta; order Hemiptera; family Aphididae; genus Pentalonia; species Pentalonia nigronervosa. Next base: position 11,857 of record JACXSJ010002638.1, on the reverse strand, counting down.
TTAAGAATTTCAGCATTTACTGAGTACAAACAGTAAAACCTAACATTAGCTAGTAAAACCTAGGTTTACCTAGTGATCGGGCATTTACGGTAACATATATATCAATTAAAAACCCTTTTAACATACCTTAATTTAGTATCTGCATACCTATTGTGTATATTATATTATTTATAATTATAAATTATATAAATAAATATTGAATTTTTTACTGGACTTTTAGGTGGAATATCTTTAGTATACCTACTATTATGGTCCATCTAGATCTGTATATTTATATAATCTCACACACTCAAGACTAGATTGAATATTCATTTATAGCTTGATATTATTTGTAAACAATATGTTTGGATAACATAATATGGAAAATAAACTATTTACTAACAAAAAAAGAAAGAATAATTAAATTATACCTTAAGGAATACTAGGTAAAGACACAATGATAAGTGATTAAACTTATATAATTCACTGCTGCATATTTGAAAAATATGAGCTAATCCAGTAGAGTAAAGATTCACCAAAGCTATAATCTGCCAGAACTCATATGAGAACAGCATGATTCACTCATTCACAGGTTTTACAAGACAGTATAGCACCCGGTATAGAATTTACTAGCTCTTGACAAAAAAATATATTCATCATAAGCACATAAATAGTAATAATAATAGTAATAAATACCTACTTATACTTAAACCTTTAGGTTTAATCCCCCCCCCCCCCCCCCCAGAACATTATCAAGCCTCTGAAAGGTTTTAGTTTCTATACTGCAATTATAACAAACATGATGCAATCGTAAAAAATAATTAAAACTTTTTAAACAAATTTGTAAAATATTTTTTCATGAAAATTTATTTTTATTAATATTTATCAATATTGATGACAAGATTTTTATAATCTATGATAGAACTATGGTTATCTAAGTTAGTATATAAACCAGAGTTTTAAGTGTTATGTTCGACTATTTATTACTGTTGATTGTACATGTAATTTATTAATGATAAAATAATTATATTATATATTACAAACTAAGTTAGACATCAAAATAAATTGTATATTTATAATTTTTATTTTGTATGATTTATGTATTATTATCTAAAGAGGTCAGAAATGACAGTAGTAAAGAATTATACATTGCAGTCTGATAAAAAATATATAACTTTAAATTGTGTGAAAAAGGTTTCCTCCTAATTTATTTCAAGTCACTTCAACAATACCTATAATTTCCTACATTTGTAAAAGGTGTTTTTCGGCCATGTGTCTAATAAAAACTTTGGCTTCGAACTTCTATGTTGCAAGAGGAATTTATTAATAACTCAATTTTTGTAAATACCAATACTGTTATGTTTAATATTGTTGATATATTTGCTCAAAGCAATAAGTTTATAATATTAAAATAAAAAAAATTTAGTAGCTATTAATAATTTATTTATTTATGTTCCTACTATTTATACATAAGTACTTGATGTTTCAGCTAAAATAAAGTAAGAGTAGCCACTAGCTAGTACATTGAAGCATTTGAAAATGTGTGTTTACATTAATGGATAAGGTAAAAATGTCAAGCCTCCCTCAGATGTGATCAATTATTCGCCTATGATCTACCTATTGTTGAAACTTGCTAGATTTAATTTTGAAAATTCATTTATATTTCTAGGTAGTTTAACTATTGAGTTTCCGCATGGAATTGTTTTATTACTTTTGGCATATTAAGATATCAGTCAAACAATTTAACGGGTAATCAGTAAAATAATATCTACCTAACCGAGGCATGAACTTAACTACACGGTTCTTATTATAAAATAATGATTAACACTTACCAACGGAGAATTCATAGTACGTTTCCATTATGACGTTAGATATATAAACAAAGTCTGAAACAGTAACGTTGATAGGTATACGAACAGTCTGTTTAATTATGTCATCAAACAAACGACAGTTGAAGATTTGGTGCAATCGGTTTAACAATCCGTGTTCTTGAAACATGGTAGCAATATGTTTATATATGATTCGTCATATTGAAGTATAGAACGCTGAAAGTCTGACATACAGATCAATTCTAAATAAAATAAATAAATATTAAATAATATTATATACAAGAGCATACGAGAAAATGATAAAGGCAAAATACTGGAGAGTAAAAACGACCGAAACGAATTAGGGCAGTACAAGGTGTGAATCAACCAATGTGGCGGCGGATAACGCGATCGACTCGTCGACCTAATAAACGTAAACGACACCAGCGTCCAGCAGGCGGAAATTCAGAATAAACCTGCAGCGGTTGTTGTTGCGTTGGACAATTGCTGAAATAAATATGCACTTGTCGATTGGCTATCGTAGACTCACAATATTCTCGATTCTGATCACAGTAAAATCGCAATGGCAACTCAGTCATACGACATCCGAAACACTCGAAAGTCGAAAACTGCCAAACGTCCAGGAGTACGTTACCTGTGCGACTGTGTTTGTAAGGACTATTGAGTGTTAACCCTTATCAACCAAGTTTTGTCTGCCTTCCACACAACGCCCACGCATTACGTCTATGGTTGGCGACACTTCAGATGCTTGAGCTCCTGCAGTGCTGCCAACTGCCAAATCCTAGAGTTTTTCGTCGTGCGCCTGTGCATTGAACGCGTTGATAGTTTGTTCCCCAGGCCATCAGCTGTAATTTATTTTGTACTGCGTAGTACTCAAAGACGAATGAAAAAAGTCAAGGCCATCAAATTTCTTTTCCATGTCGGGGACCATCGAAATTTTCAAAAAAGAAATTGAATCGGATCGATACGTACCGGTCCGATATAAAGGATTCAAGAAGTTAGATGTACGGTATACCAGCGATACGTACTGATTCGTATCGACGGCTTTAGCCGATAAAGCGATAAGCGGAAACGCAATGTATGATAACGGACGACAATGATAGTCATTTGTTTTTGTTATTAAGTGATAAATATTTATGTTTAAATTTTTATTTTTTCTATCTTTGTAATAAAGAAAAATTAGCGAGACCTATAATTATTGTTATTATATATTTATTTCAAACAGAGTAATGGCTAATAATAATATGTTAATTTCAATGAAAGACACGATTGAATTCCAATATGGCTTCTCATGTAGTCGACAATAACTTATTTACAATATACTTATAATCTATCTCCGACCACTATTTTATTAAATCAATTTCTCATTGTCAGTTTATCATACAGACCCTTTTTATCTTGTATACCGTATGGTTCATTCGTGCTTTCAACAGATGTTTGTTGTTCTGTAGTTTACCGTAGTTGCATCTTGGGTTATTTGAATACCCCATTTTACGAGATTCACCAGTGTCGGAGTGTCTGTCCGTTTGATATGGTAATGCAGGTAATGTACCGAGCATTGGTGTTAAGCTTACATTATTATTTGTGAACACTATGAAACAATACGATGTACAATCATAACTAGAACTCAGATGTTTATGCTCTTAAAATGGATTGAATCTGTGTGCACCAAAATATTGCCAAATACGTACAGAAAAAATTCAATTAAATATAATATGTGCTAATATAAAACTATAAAATGTATAGGTAATATTTAGTTTGTAGGTAACTTATAATCAAATTTTGCAAATCTTAAAAAATAGCATTTACTACCACAAAACCAGAAAATAGGTATACATTAACACGTAAACTTTAAATGGTATCAATTGATTCAGTAGATCATGGATTTCATTTGTATCTAAATTCTATGTTAGCATTAAATTAGAACAGAAAAAAATATCAATTTCATAAACATACAAGCTTTAGTTTAACATGCTTAATGCATTCGAGTTTAGGATCATATGGACTACAATTATGAATTAATATGATGTTTTTGATAAATCAAGATAGGTATATTTTTTAATGAAAGATAATGTACACCGTCAAGAAGAACAAGAAAAATTAATTTTTCTATTCATCTTTCAATAATTGATTCTATTTTTATTTTCATATTTTCCATATTTGATGCATGATAATTTGAAATTAACAACCAAATTAGTATATTATTATTAGTAAATTATTATTATTATTATATTATTTTACTTTTGGTTTTGCAATAAATATTATATTATTATTATTATTTTATTCATTGTTTTTAAAAAAATAGGTATAAAAAAAAAAGTTTATAGAGTTTGTATATTTATCATTGGTTGATTTTAAATTTCTTCTTACTAAGATTTAATATAGGTACTTACATTATTTAAAGCACTTTGGATGGTGTTAAATAAATACAATTTATAAATATATAAAATTATAGGCCACGAGATTAAACAGGTAACTTAAAATACAAATTTTAAATTCATATAAATATAATATAATATAACTACAATAGGGCAGATATTTATATGTATTCTTAAAGCATATTTAAGATTTTTTGAAATTCATTGTTACTACTTAAGTACGTATTTATAAGTTATAAATAAAAAAATTGTGAAATACAAATTTATTATTCAAGTTTTTATTAATATGAGCAGGCAGTGTTGCAACCATGATTTTTCTAAGGGGAGGGTCCAAATATGACACATTTTTTCATATCAACTGAATACAAATTTATATTTAATAATTATTTCATAACTCAATATTCAAACATTGTAATTATTACAAAAAGAAAATATTGTCAATGATTAAAATATATAAAAGTAATATTTAATACTTGATATGCTCATATAGTTATACAAAATTCAGAACTTTGAATGAAAATTCTTTATTTGTATTACATTTTACATTTACCTTATTATAATATACCTATTTGCAGTTTTACAGTGTATTATCCAATCACCATTTTTATAAAGTTAATAGGTAGGTATATAATTTCATAAACTGTAACCAGCACATTTCTAAGTATATTTAGTAGAGCAAATCCATTAAATTGGTTTTCTGTATTTGTATTTAAATTAATTAATAATTAAATAATTAATAAAGCTTGTTTCAAAGCCATTTAAAGGGTTGGTGGGCCAGTCAAAAAATGACAAAAATGACATAAATGCAGTTTAGCTCACAAGCGATTTTTTGGATTTTTTTTTTAAATCTGTGAAATTTGCATGCTCAATTTGATGAAACTTTCAAAAAAGTCGCTCAAACTTCATTTGGAAGTTATGGTCAAAAAACTTAAATATTTTTAATTTTTCCAAAAATAATGTTTTTGAGTTTAAAATACCAACATTTTAAATTTTTGGAAATTTTTTTTTCATGAAATGTTTCTATTTATGTGCTCAACATTTTGATGAATTTAGAATTTATCTATCGTACTTACTTTTTATGTTGCTATTAATGAACTATGTAAAACTGAATTATAAAGTAATTTCAAACATTTACATATCAATAACTCAAAGTTGATTTTTTTGATTTTTTTTTTTCATTTGGCATGTAATAATATAAAGAAGTTTTTGGTGAAATCAGAACTAACTTATATTTTTTGGTTTGGGAAAAATAGGTTAAAATAATAAGCAATAAAAAACCCAAATGTACAGATATAGGTTATAGGTTATATTTTATTCATAAATATATTTATAGTTATATAATATTATTGATACATGATTATTAAATTTTAATTTTTAACTAGCTATTTAATATTCTATTTGATACAATATAAAATATCCGCATATATTTGGGTCAGAGTATGATTTTGCACACACATAATATGGTTTACCCATATGTATACCTGATTTGGTGAAATATTTCCCACCATGCTTCCCAGCTGTCCCCCATCAGGAGTTGTTTTTGTTAATTACTGTTAGCCACCTAAAAAAATACTATTTATTAAATAAAAAGTAGAAAAAATCAACTTTGAATCCTTTAAGTACTGAACAAAAAATTGCAGCTTCACTTAGTTTCAGTGGCGGTTATAACTGACTTTTAAGGGGGGGGGGGCGGAAATTATAATAATCATAGGACACTAATGAGTCGTTGGAGAGCCCATAATTTTCCCCTAATATTTTGAAATAACGTAAATACTTCAAATAGAACAAACATTTTTTATTATACATAGTATATTATGAAATTATCCAAAATAGATTCACCTTGTACTTACAATTAAATAAAAAAAAGTTTAGTCACAAATGCACAGTTATTCAACCATTTTAATAATAAAAATCTATAATAAAAGCATATGTCTTTTTTTTTATTTAGCAAAACGTGTAATAATATTTTCTATATCTATAGGAATATCTTTATGAATGTGAAGTAATGCTAGCCCGTTCAACCTTTCTTCGCCAATTGTTGACCTTAATCATGTTTTCAGCCTAATATAATTAGATTAAAAATAAAGTTAAAAATGTATAACAATTCTAATAAAATAATTATTTGGCTACTTAACAAATAGTTAATAAAAGTATTATGTGAATTATTTTTTTTGAATATTAATTTATGTTAAGTAAAGTTATATGATATTTTATGAATAATAGATAGGTACTAAAATTTAAATGTAAACTTATAGTAGGTAAGTCATGTACCTACCTTCTGAGTGTTGAGAAACTGCGTTCTGCTGTCGCGACACTGATTGGTAGTGAACAAATAATAATCAGCATTTTATTTATATTTGGAAATATAGATTCTGGACACATACATAGAGCATCCAACCCATTAACTGGAATATTTTTTCCTAAAAAAATACATTTAAATTAAATTAAATTATCAGTTAATTATATTAAAATATATATTTTACCTTCCGTTTGAAGTCTAAGCCATTTAGTAAACCACATATTTATTTCATTCTCCATGGCTTGTTCTGAAACATTTTGAAAGTATGTGTAATCTTTAGTCATTATTTCTATAATTTTTGCAAAATAGCCATTGTAGTCTTCAGTTTTCATTTTGACAACATATTTTGGTATAAGTTGTATTAATAAAGTAATATTTGAATTTTCCTTGCTAAAGAATCGGAAATCAAAATCTTCTAATACATTATCCAATAAAGGAATATAAATATTAATTCTATAATAATCAACAGGATTGTTTGATGATGTAGCATTAACTCTATGTTTTTGATGTGCTATAATCCTGGGCAATTTAATATCAATATCAAGTTTGTTTAGAATTAATTCACACTCCTTAAACATAGATTGAAATTTTTCTTCACATTTTTCACGATTTTGTCCAAGTATTAAGTATACATCTTTGATACATTCAGATGCAGCAACAATATCTTGATCTTTGCCTTGTAAAATTTTACTTATCGGAAAAGTAACAGCTAGTAAATTTGATAATGAAAAAAGAGAAAATATAAATTCACAATTACAAATAGCAGATATCATCATTTTAGCTTTCGAAGAAGAAATATTATCCTGCCATCCAGATATTTCAGTTAAAGTGTCAATAATTTCAATTATTGATTCCTTAAAATTCAATACACTGTCGTGCCTTTCTATTCATCGTGTTTCGCATAAATTATGTAATTTTCTATGGTTAGTCAAATGTTGTTGAAGAACATAATTACGTTTGGCAGATATATGAAAAAAAGAAGTAACTTCTTTTATTACTCCAACACAGTTGCGAATTGATTGTACAGTAAACGATTTTGAAATACTTAAATTTAAGGCGTGATTTGAGCAAGGACTATGTATTGCATTTTTAGCAATTTTTCTAATTTGTTGGACAGCGCCGCGGACTGCAGATATCATAACGGAACAGCCATCGGTCCCAATGCCTACACAGTAATTTAAATCTAATTCTAATTCTTGCAATAGTTTTACGACTGTATTTCCCAAAAGTTCTCCAGTTACTATAGGTTCCAATTTACTATTTAATATTTCTTGAGGTCAGTGGCGTAGCCAGGAACTTTTTATGGGGGGGGGGGGGTTCAGAAAATTTAAACTTACCATACTTTACTTCGTGGTATCGGATATTTATTTTTATTGTAAAAATATAACATACATACACCGTAAAAATTAAATTCATCAATTTATTAGTTTTAAACAAATACAACTTATTAAACATTGTTAATAAAATACATAATAATATATATTATATAATGTCGAATGTCAGGATTAAAATAGTTATCACCTACAATACAATGTAATTACAATACTAAGTCAATTTTTCTTTTTCTTTTTGCTAATTCATCCAACACTATTTCTGGATTAACTTCAATTGTCCTATGAATATTCAGTTGTGCTAATCCATTTAAACGGTTCTCTGCCATGGTATTTCTGAGATAAGTTTTCAATCGTCGCATTGTCGAAAATGACCTTTCTGCAGTAGCTGTTGTAATGGGTAAAGTTACCACGATTTTTAACAGTTTGTAGACATTTGGATAATCATTTTCATTACAATTATTAAGTAACTCTGATAAATTAGATGAAATTTTAGACAAATTTTGTAGAGAAGTCCACCATAATTTAAGTTCTGCAATAACTACTAAAGGAGAAAAAGATAGTAATAATTGTGAATATTTTTTTACTAAATCTGTTATGTCATTTTCAAAAGTATCTGAATTATTTTTCTCTTTAATCGGAAACAAACAATTAAAGCTCTTCAACAAAGATTTATGTTTTAATAAACGATCACTTATCATTGTTATAAAATTATCTAAATATGGAATAAATATTGTCACTCTATAATATTCCTCAACCGTGGTAACAGGTGTATTATCTCGATGTACTTGTTTACCAACATGATGAGGCAAAGAAATATTGATATTGGAATTCTTACAAAATATTTCTGCTCTTTCAAATATTAATTTAAAATCTTTTTCAACATTTTTTCTCATTTCTTTTAAAACATTTATAGAATTATCAGCCATATTAATAACATGAGATAAATCAAATCCAGGTGTTTGTAAAAGTTTACTTAGTGGTAAACTAACAGCAAATACTGTTGATATTATGTGTATAGTAATCTGGAATTCAAAGTTATTAATCACAAAATGCAATTGATTTGCTGATGAAGATGTATTTTTATCGGGCCAACTGCTTATTTTTTCTAGAGCATCGATCACAGCATCTTGTAACTCTAGGTAAATTATTACCGAGTCATGGCGTTGCACTCAACGTGTTGGACATAATTGTTTTAATTTTGTATGAGATGAAATAGGTACAATATTTTGAATAGATGTAGTTAAAATATTTTGTCTTTTTGGCGAGTTAAAAAAAATATAAATTGACTCAACACTTCCTAAACAGTTTCTTATTGAAGTAATATTACATGCATCAGAAATAGCAAGGTTCAGACTATGAGATGCACAATGTACGTATATTGCTAGTGGACATTTTTCTTGGACATAAACGTGAGCACTATGAAATACACCACTCATTGCGGCAGCACCATCATACCCTTGGCCAATCATGTAATTGTAATCTATCCCAATCAAATCAAGCGAAGTTAACAGTGTACTAGCAAGGCCTTTACCCGTGACATCAGTTACCGGAACAAACAGTAGGAAATCTTCATTAATTTGACCATTATTAAAATACCTCGCACACAAAGAAAATTGTTCGATACCAGAAATATCAGATGTTTCATCTGCTAATATCGAAAAACATTTTGCTTCATTAATTTTATTGACTATTTTTTTTAAAATAATGTCCCCACACGTTGAAATTATTTCATTAACAATCATTGGACTTGTATAGGAAGCATTTTTAGAACAGGTTTCTAAGTGTGTTTTTAATGCTACATCACCACTATTAGCACGAAATCTCAACAATGAACGAAAATTTCCATCATTTTCATTAGGCTCTGTTAAATTCAAGGGGCCACTATCTCTATGACCTCTCAAAAAAAGATTTTGTCTGCCACAAAAAATGATTGTTTCAATGATAGGAATAAGATTTTTTCTATTTTCAATTATTTTACGTTTTATTCCCGAATCTATTTGGATATCTATAGGTTCGACTTTTTTTTCTAAAATTTGTTTGGCACATGTTCCTTTTAGAATACAAGTTTTATGATATTCACAATTTGTATGATTATTAAATACTTCAATAGAATCTTTCCAGTTTTTAAATGGTTTCTTTACCAAATTACCAAAAGTTTGTTTACCAACACCTCCACCCTCTCCAGCAAACAAAACACAATATTTACAGTACGCTCCATCATCTTTTTCAGAATATGCCAACCAATTCCATCGTTGAAACCAACACCGTTGAAATTTTAAATTTCTCTTACCACTACTAGGAAAGACATAACTATCGTCTGGTACCCAAATATCTGAAACCGTATTTATACAATGACTTTTTTTATTAATAATCTCTCCGATATCGGTCGATCTACAAATCATTTCCTTTTGAATTATTTGAACAGGAATCTTATCACTAACGTTTTGACTATTATTTGTATTGATCTCGGTATTTTCAAGTTTGGTTGACATTAGTTTTTTTGACTCCGGTAAAAAAAAAGAATTAATTTTTCTAGTCTGCTTATTTGTTAGAGAATTTGCCTATAATAATAAATAATAATAATAATAATAATAATAATAATAATAATAATAACAACAATTTAGGAAATCAATAAAATAATATTACGTATATTATATAATTTAATTTCATATTCCGAAGCAGAATATTTTTCGGAGTATTTCGATAAATAAAAATCAAATTTCAGACAAATAGTATATGAGTTTGGCTCGTTTCACATGGGCTTGTATCATACGCGACACATATCGGAAATAAATTAGGAACATAAATATTAGATATTACTATATTAGAATATTTTCTGTCCTATCACTTAGGTATACTAAAAATTAAATTTCAAAAATATCTTAGCATAATGGAATGTTTAGACGTCTTAAAATGATGTCAAAATAAAATTAAACAAATAAAATGGAATACAAATATAAAGATTCTAAACGAATAAATGATATTAACAACAGTGAGACACCAACGGCCTGTTGGCAACGGGCAACGACCAACTATTAGTCTTTTCACAATAATGTGCTTGTGTTAAATGATCGACGAGCCGCGAATGCATTAGGTATACCGAAAATAAACTTTGAATACAGACAATGATATTGCTTTTATCGCTGTCATCGGGACCGATTAGATAGATAGACGACCGATTCAGCGAACCGATTTAGAATCAACCGTTGTAGAAAACCCAAATAATATGTTCCCAAGCAAAAATGTTTAAAGTAGTAAATATGATCATAATATTATGACTTGTATGTGTGAGTGTGCAACATGTGTATAATACGTTTATAGTGTTTATACAAACTATTAATATAATTTCCAAGTCAAAATTCTAAGATATAAAAATGTTAAAGAAATAACCGTGTTTTATGTAAAAGTTAATTTACTATCTCAGGTTCATGGTGGGGGGGGGGTTCTGACCCCCCCCAAGGTTACGCCACTGCTTGAGGTTCATCGTTGTCTTCCAAATGAACATCGAATTGTTGGTGTTTTCGTTTATTATAAACATAGCTATGACAATCGATAAATGTTAAAAATCTTTCATACGATTTTCCATGTAAAATATACCGAATAATTAAACACATTTGAGAAATGTTAGATAAGTCTGTGGTCTCATCAAATAGAATACTAAAATATTTTGCTTTTTTTACTTCTAAAAGTATTAAATGTAATATTTCTAGTTTGCAACACTCGATTATTTCATTTTGCGTTAGTTTACTTATGTAAGTAGCTTTTACACCAGTAGTTTTCAAATGATTTTTAAGTAAATGGTCACCAGCATCAATTCGAAACTTAAGAAGTTCTTTAAAGTTTCCTTCATTAATGACAGAATCAACTTTTCCCCATCTTCTTGATAAATAAAACCATCATTACGATGACCACGCAACGGTATATTTTGCTGGCCTAAGAAAACAATCGTTTTTATTATTGGTCGTAATCGTTCACGGTTATATAATATTTGTTTTTTACGTTGATCATTTACTAAATTGATAACTTCTTTTTCAGGAT
>JACXSJ010002637.1:0-39972 GCA_014851325.1 Pentalonia nigronervosa | reverse complement strand
TTAAATACAACTGTTGAACGTTCACCTCCTACATTGACACCAATTGATTCTTCTGGTAATTTTGTTTTTATTATGATAATAATGTGATACTTATTTAAAATAATCATTTACAGAAAAAGAATTTAATGTTAATGACAAAAAAGATGAATTAGATTTTTCATCTTCTGAAGTTGATTGGTCTGAAACTGTTGGTAAAAAATGTTATGTGGAATATTTCAATAATATTGGAATTTGGCCTGATGTAATAGATGATACTTTCCGTGAGTACTTCATAATGAACCCACCTAATCAAAACATCTGTAAAATTGGTTCATCTAGCAAGCTTATCTCGGTTGTATGGCGTAAATTAAATAAGTCTAGTTTTTTTTTTTTGTGTTAAAAAGAACAATACATATAAAAGAGAATGGTTAATTTATTCTGATGAAGTTAAAAAACTATTTTGTTATGTTTGTAAACTGTTCAATCAAAGTGATAAAACGCAACTTTGTCGAGATGGATTTGATGACTGGACACATGTTATTAGGCGCCTAAATGAACATGAAAACTCATGCGCACACCGAAAATCTGTTTGTAATCTTTCTAACCGTTCTGCTATTTTAAAAAGAATCGATGTGGAGATAGTTTCGCAGTATAAAAAAGAAAGTGCTTATTGGAATAATGTTTTAAGAAGAATTATTGCTCCTATTAAATTTATTTCTATTAGAGAACTTTCATTTTTTGGTGATAATGAAAATCTTAATTCATTGTATAATGGAAATTTCTTAGGTATATTGGAATTAATCAGTCTATTCGACCCTTTTTTGGCCAACCATATCTCTGATTATGGTAATAAAGGATCTGGCCACACAAGTTATATTTCATCTTTTACTGTTCGTGAAATTATTTCTCTTATGGCTTTTACTGTTTTAGAAAAAATTTTGTCTGACGTCCGCAAAGCCAAGTACTTTGGTCTGATAGTTGATTCTACACCAGATATTACTCACAATGATCAGTTATCTTATGTATTAAGGTATGTAGATGAAAAAGGGGATATACATGAGCGTTTTATTAAATTTGAAAATATACATGGCCATACATCAGCATATTTGACATTAACAATTTCTACTCTTCTTGAGAAACTTAAACTGGACATAAAAAATTGTGTAGGCCAGTCCTATGATAACGCTTCTAATATGTCTGGCAAATATTCTAGGTTACAAGCTCGTATAAAGGAATTATCTCCAAAAGCTGAGTATGTGCCATGTGCAACTCATTCACTCAATTTAGTCGGAGTTAATGCAGTGGAATCATGAACTACAGCTGCTATTTATTTTGGAAACGTTCAGGCCCTTTATGCATTTTTTTTTTCATCCACTAGCAGATGGGATGTATTAAAAAAGCACCTTTTGTCAAAACAAAAAAATATATTGCTGAAATCAAGATCTCAAACTCGCTGGTCTGCTGAATAGTTTGAAAACGTGTTAAAAACAATATATTGCTAAATAATAATAATTATTAAATAATATATAATAATAATAATAAATATAATACATTTTAGTTATTAGGTTGACTTTAAGTTAATTTAATTTTATTTTTTAAGTATAAATTGATAAAAAAAAAGTGTAAATTAATTAATAAAATTAAAATAAATTATTATTTTTTTATCTATATAAATAGTGTTTTGTCTTTTATCTTTATCTAGATAAATTATTAGTTATCTTTGCTCAACACTAAACGGGACACACAATGACTGGTGGACGGGTGGAGGCGTTTTGTGTAGTTGGCCACATAACGTCCACGACCAGTTGACATATTGCTCTGGCATTGCAACGCAAAATATCAATACACCTAATAGTAGGATGAACGTTATGGCGAGTCGCAACAATTCGCATACAATCTGGCCGCAAGTCACGTCGTTCAGCAATTCAAATCGCAAAATTAAAAGTTTTAACATTGTTTATTATTACTATATCATACACACACATCGTTTTTGCGGTACTTGGCATTTGGTAGTGCGTGGACCTCCCAGTTGGTGCCTTACCCGACGCCGAGGTTTTATTTCTTTTTTTTTACTATTGTCGATAAAAATGTTTTCAATCGCTCAAAACACTTGAAAATTTAATACAAAGTTCTTCATAACTTGTTGTAAGTGAAAATTAAAAAGAAAGTTGAGCGTAAGTCTCTAATAGTTTTTAATAAGTATGCTATGTACCTGGCGATACATATCTTTTATGGTTACTAATAGTCAGCAATGACCTCAAGGGTAAGGGGGAACCGTGTGCGTTTGGCACGATTCACTTGATAGGTAATTAATAACTCTGTCAAATAGTAAAAGACAAGGCTAGACCAACTGTTAAATAGTTGTCTAGGAGATTAGTATAAGAAATTCCGAGAATAGAATCAGAGAAATCGTGTACCTAAAACGGACGAGTATTAAATCAATAATAGAAAACGCGCTCAAGATTACGCTAGGGCGTGACCAACTATAGCAATGAAACAATAATATTCGTATAACGAATATCAAATTTAATAATAGAAGGCGGCCTGGAACGACCAGCGATTCTGAGAAATTATCTGAATATATAGAATTTTTAAATTGAATAATATAATATCATATTAAACATATATTATTGCAAGTGGTTTATAATATTATATTATATTAATTAAATACACAATCGTATAAATAAAGCTTATGAAATACTAGGAATTACGATAAAGAGTGGTCTAACCGCGTCCGGTCAGTTGTATGACAAAGTGTGGGATGATGACGTTTCCTGGAGCTAGTATGCATGCATACAATAAGAAACGAGGTCAATGCTATCTTGCTAGGATGATATAGGTACCAAATGGAGGAGTAGTCCACATATAAGGAAGCCTGAAACGGCTCCAATTCAGACGTGATATTTCCGGACTACAGCGAGCACCTTCACGCCAGTTTAACTTCTGATTTAATAAAAACAACTTATTTCGACAATACAACAGTCTTATAATTATTTAATACCACGACCTCGAGCTCCTGAGTCCATCCCAAAGGTCGTTCGCACGCTGGGACACAACAAGTATCTAAAGTTAAAATTTCAATAAAATAAGTAAAAATCTCGAAAGTTTGTAGTTTTTTTGATTAGAAAATTCATAAAAATATTTCTAAGATTTGAAAATTCAACACAAGATTTTCTATATGTTTTTCTACCTTTCTAAAAAAAAAATTTACCAGAAAATCAATACTACTATTTTATGAACGTTTGAAATTAAATAATGTATATTCAAAAGTTTTCTCCGGGAACGATTTTCTTATTTTGATGTAATTAAAAAAAAAATAACCGCAGACATTTAAAAATATCATCAAATCTTTAGATTATCATTTTCTATATACCAAAAAAGTTTAAAAATATTTTAACAATTTTTGAGCTAATGTAAGCATAAAAAATTGTTGGTTTTTTCAAATTTTTTTTTTTTAATTTCGATAAAAAAATTTGTTAAGTCAAATTTCTTGAAAATTTAACACAAGATTCCTCATAAGTTCTTAAAATAGCAGATTAAAAATAATAAAAATACATAAGCACAATTTTTTTTTAAGCATTTAAACTTTAAATTTTGACCAAAATTCATCATCGAACATTTCCAAATTGTTTTGTAGTTAAAAATTTATAAAACGTTCAGTTTTTATAGCCAATGATTGAGATTTGAAAACAAGGTTTTTAGTATGTATTTAATAGTGTAACCAAAATTAAATATATAAACGAAGAATAATGATGTTGGTAATTTCGTTATAATTTAAAAATATTTTTCGTTGGTGCTTGAAAATTTTAAAGTATATTATTATATTTTATACACTCAATTAAATTTTTTAATGCAATGTTTTCTGCAAAAATTAATTCAACCTACTGTGTTATTAATAGTAAAAAAAATTATTTTAATAGCAATAATATCATAAAATACACTTAGTTATGTAGCCTGATAAACAGTCTTCGCTTAGAATCGTTTTTCGTATACAATGATTTTATATTACTGAATTCAAATTTAACGAATTCATAACATTGACCCCACTCGACACCCACTGTACAGCAAAATGGTACCCACTTGCCAATCTTTTTATTTATAGTTGAGGATTAAAAATTTAAAACAATGTTTTTGGTATATAGTTAATAAATATCATAACCAAAAAATCTAAACAATATATTAACTTTATTTTTTTTTTCTTATAAACATTTTTAATTTTAATATGAAATTAGATATTTAAACAAAGAATATTACGATATTATATAGTTTTTTCTTTTTTTTTTTATTCAAATTAAAGCCTCTATAACATGACATAGCTTGTATAATGTTATATATATATATATATATATATATAGTAGTTATTTCGTTGTAATTTAAAAATATTATTCTTAGGTACTTGAAACTTTTAAAGTATGTTATTATATATTATAGGAACACAGTAAAATTTTCAAATTTTATGTCTTTGTGAATAATTAATTTAACCAACTGTATTACCAATATTAAATTAAATAATTCTAAAAGCAGTAATATCATAAAATATATCAAGTAATGTAAGTTGACATACTGTCTTCGCTTAGAATAGTTTTTCGTATTATACAATGATTTTTTATCTTTGACTTCAAATATAAGACATTCATTTTAGTGACCTACTCATTACATACAGATATAGCAGATGATATACTCACTTTTCAATTTTTTTTTCGTTAGTGTATTAAAAAAATATTTTAAAATATAAAATATTTTTGTGAATCAAGTTATTAATGTATTTGAATTCATTCTAACATTTTATGCGAAATACTAGATTGATAAGTTATAAGTTATAATTATATTCCTATTTAGATAATTGTTTGAAATATACCTTCTTTATTCTTGTTACAAATAATATGTAGTTTATATTGATAATATATAGGTACGATGCACCGTGTTTTTCTTTTTATGTAACATTATGTGGCAATGTTTTGTTTGTATAGATTTTTTACACTCCGCAAATAATTATGATTAAATAATATGATTCTATTTAAAATAACAGTTCACAGTATTAATATCGTTTAGTTTGGTGACTTATTAATAATTACATATAATAATTTTATACATAATCTTAAAAAAAGGCCCCATATTGTCCTTCTCTCTTCCCCGAAAAAGCACAAGGCCCCATATGAAACTGGTATGGGCGTGCCCTATCCATTCTTACATAATCTATGGCAATACTGTAATTGTGATAAGGATATTAACATCTTTAAACAACCATATATATATATAGGAGCGCTAGTAATTCTCAGCTCTCAAACATTTCAGATAGTTGGTTCACCAGTGGCGACGGTCATCATTAAACACTGTCTGTTATAGGTCGTTGTAACCTGTATATCTTAAATCGTAGCCTACATAATATACCTATCATTATTATTATTATTATTATTATCATTATTATCATTATCATTATTATTACACGCAGCTCTTGGCCGCGGGTACTCCCATCACAAGGTAATTATAATACTTGTATTAGTTTCAACTCAACTTTCGATCAAAATGATTGTTATTGTGTTCTCGTAGCAATAAAATATACAAAACTCGGCAAGGTAAAATCTTTTTATAACATTAATTATGGGCATATGGAACTTTTTTAAGAAATATAAATTAGATGATAGTTTTAATAGACTGTTAGATAAAACAAATAATCCGGCTATAAACACTAATTCCACATATACAGTTGATATTACTGACTTGAGTAAAGGTGGTAGTTTTACTGAACAAATTGAAAATGTTGATGACAAGAAATTGGCTTATTATAAAAATAATATAGGAAACTTCTTAGTAATTGTAAATATTGATGATGCTTTAAAGTTTTATATTTTGTGTAATCCATGAATGCCATCTACTTCATATAATTTTAAAAATGATCTAAAATTGGAAAATAGTCGTCCATTTAGGCACATATGGCCGAAAGAAAATAATACATGGTCATCATATTTGGCTATTGGAGGTGTAAAAGAAGCATTTTTTCAAGTATGTATATTATTTAAGTCAAATGTTCACAGAGATATACAAAGAGATAAAGATTTCCATGCGTGTTGTCGATCACATTTATCTTCACAGTGGCATCTTGAGTCTACAACATGAGCAAATGATTTTTTAAATGTTATGAAGGGTAACAAATTAAATGTTCTTGAATAGGCAAATTCAGGGTTAAGAAAAGAAATAGAATATAATAGAAAAAAATTAAAACCAATAATTGCAACATTTTGTTTTTTGTAACTTCTGATATTTCTCTATGGGGATAAATATTAACTTCAAGCTTATTTTATGATCTTTTAAATTTTCGGTTTGAATCAAGTGATGAATTATTACAAAAACATAAATTAGAGAATGCGGGAAATGCTAAATATACATCACCTCAAATTCAAAATGCAGTACAGAGCACTACTACCAAGAATTAATCTAATAGTAGTCCATTGATCATGGCAAACAAAAGTTTCTTATGTATTTTTTTTATTTATAATTTTGTTTAGCACCAAAATACAGTCCACCTGAACTAGATTACCAAACAATAATCAACGATAATATTATATGTGTCATATGATAATACTGTCTTCATTTTTTCAGTGTTTTTGAATGGTTTGGCCATGAATATCACACGACAATCATCATTTTTCCAATCATGTCAAGCCAAACTCCGTCCAAATCAGATGTGACCAATAGTTGTTCAGCGGCTGATGACAACAATCTCATTAATTTTAAGCCAATCACAACCTTCAAGTGAACTACAAGACTTGAAAAGTATCTGTTACTGAGCATGACACGTCTGAAGCCTAGTGGTAAGTCCGATGCACTGATAAAATCTGATTACTGTTACACAGTCTTGTAAAGTACTTGAGTAAAAGTATTCAAATAATTTTTAAATTAAGTATCTATACTTGAATACTTTTAAAAAGAAGTCTTTTATAAGATTGCTGTTGTAATTGGCTTAAGAAGGCAGTATAATTTTTTTTTCTATCTTGCACGCATATATACTATAATATAGTTAAAAGCACTCTGTATTTTACTAATTGTAATTACATTATTAAAATTAAAGAATTGTAACCTTCATTATGAAAAATAACACTATTTATATTTTGAAAAAAGCTTTTTTTAATATTTTTATTTTTATATATTTAAGATATTAAATTATAAATAACTAAAAAAAATACTAATAACTTTCTTATAAGTCACAATTAAAAAAATACAGATAAAAATTTATTATTTTTTGTAATCACAATGACTTGAAATCAAGGCAGAGCTTTTCATTATAATTCGTGTGTAAAACAGAATATTTGTCTACTGATGTGCCCTCTTCATGTTTAATCAAAATTTTTTCTAAGTAACTTGTCTCTATACAGATGGATAAAGAGAAAGAGAATGAAAATTAGAATAAAATAGTTCTATATAAAACAATACAAAAGTACTCAGTCTTGATTTTAATGTTACCTAAAAACAAATACCATTTACATATCTATTAAATATTCCTTGTTTAAGAATGTTTTTTTATTTCATCTAAGGAACCAATACAAAATAATAAATAACTTAATTCACAATACAAATATGTTGATCTGCTATGTGAATTGTATAATTAACAGTGGTACAATTGTGAATACTATTAAACTAATTTATAGATAGAAACCTACAAGCTCATAGTTTTGGTTTATAGTTTATAAATTATAAAACTAAGTAGGTAACTGTTTTTAATAAAATATTAATAAATTCCATTACTAATTACTAAATTTCAGATGTTAATGTTCTACAAATATTAAAATAAAAATTTATATCCCTGAAAAAAAACACCAAAAATCCTAAAAAAATGCACTTATAATTATGCAAATATTTAAATTTAACACATACTGAATAATCACGAGTAAAAATATATACCCCTAAATTCTTTAAATATTTTAAGTAGCTGTATTACTATAGTAGAATAATAAATTTTATCTTTCCTCATTTTTCTAACATATATTTCAAATTATAAAAAAAATTATGAAACAAATTTATAGCTGGTCTAGCTTCATATTAAAGTATTTAACTGATATAAAAAAAAATGAATGCTTATAACATCAAAATTCTACCAATTACTGATGTCTGATATACTACTACTAATTTTAGCTAAAACATTCTGGTATATTTTTCCTAAATTACATTAAACTATATTTAACTATAGAATATTGATGATTATACTTGCAAATATTATGTTGGTTTCGGATAACCACATACACTTTTGTTAGTATGGAATTTAATTTGCCATATTTTGGTAATATTTACATGGTCATGAATGTAAGGCAATATTACAATATTTAACATGGCCATATTTAACTAGTACCTTTATTTTTAATATATCTTAAAATGAATTAATTCATACCAATCACACTCGCTTATAAATACAGTAGGTTCCTCTATTATCCAAATGTTAATTATACATATAGCATTATTTTGTATATGTAATTATCATATGTATTGATAATAAATTAATATATATATAATAATTATAATTATAAATATTGTATACAACATTTAAACTTTCATGTTACTTACTTGACTAGATGCCGTCCTTATTAATTTGAATAAATGATGTTCTATTGTACAATTATATATATACATTATAATCATAATAAGCAAAATATTGTATTTGGTTTCAGGAAAAACTAAGTAAAGAATTAAAACTTAATTACTAATTAAGGTTCTGTGGAATTATTCGTCAACTAAATGGGATACTAGAACTGCTGTAAATAATAAATTTATTCATGATAATTAACCTTTATACATAATAACATGAGTTTAATAATTTTTTTATTTTTAGAATATTATAGAAAATTATAGAAGATACAAGTTTTAATATTAGTGAGAAAAACTTAGTTTTACCAGAAGAATTTGACCAGTTAATTATAGAAGAAGGAGAAAATGTTAAAAACCAGAAAAAGAAAGTTAAGTTGATTGTATTGATATTTTAAATTATTATATTAATAATTTAAAAATGTCTATTATTTTGATTATTATTTAATTTATATTATTCTTAAAAGCTTAAATGACAATATTAGTAAGAAAAAATTATTAAGTTGGAGTGGTAAAACAAGATCCAAGTCTAATTTTATGTCCTCTGTAGTTTTGAAGGAAGGTAACAATGAGACAGTTCCTTCAATATAAAAATACATTACAATATATTACATTATTTATTACTGTTTCTTCAGTTAAAACAAATGAAGTTGGATTTAACAATGGTCAAGTACTAGAAGATTATTGCATACAAATAATTAATGACAAACTAGAAAAAAGTAAATCTAATGAAAAAACAAGTTAAACATTTTAAAACAATTAAATAAAAAAATATCAAATCAATTTAAAAATATGAAGAAAAAATCTCAAATTTTAGAGGTCGAAAAAGAAAAAGTAGAAATATATCAAAATCTAGTTTTAGTTTTAATAATAAAAACAATTTTAATGAATTTCTTCAAAATTTTAATACAAACTCTCATAAAAAAGAAATGTGACTATATATTTTTGATGTTTCTTTATTACTGTAAGGAAACATCGAGAAATCATATATTGAATTATCAAGCTTGTCTACTTGCAAACAAAAATTGTATCATATATTAGTCTAATAAAAACTATAAGTTGAAAATTTCAAATGTTTATAAATAGTTTCAAGTCCATAATACCATTGTTTTTCATTATCGAGTAACATATCTTGGCCAGCCTCTATCACATTTGTTTGTGTAGGAACAACAGCTCTTGTTGTATGTAAATGTACTAATGTTAGCAAATCAACAAGAATAGTTACACCTTTAGATTCAATTATATCTTTAACATTCTGTTTATTTAGTACAAGTTTGTTTAGAAATAAGATCAACTTGTCTCTTTCAAGTTTTTCAACAGTCTAAAAAAAATTATAAAATACAATAGACATTTTATAAAAATTTATACTAATAATTATATTATTCAATTAATTATAGAATTTTGAAATTGTTGAATAAAGTAAAAATATTTTAATATTCTTCCTGAAAGCATATGTCCAACCCGTTATTTAACCATGCTGTAGTATCAAAGACAAGGATTTGGATGATTTCTTGTTGAATTTAGTAAGTTAAAACTATAAGCGTCTATAATTGTTATTGTAAATATCATGGCAAATTCACATCTTTTTAGGTTATCTCCTATCAAAAATTGAAGAGCAACCAGGAACACCAGAAAGGCCTCTTTTCAATGTGGGTCAAGTATCATATCATGCTTATTGGAAAGCTGTTATATTAGAATATTTAGACAAACACAGGAAAAGTGACTATCTGTATTCATAATATTAGCAGTAAAACTGATAATTTGAAACTTTATAAATTGAATTTTGTGAGATAATTTTAAGAATAATAACTTTAATTCAGGTTTAATGAGACATGATATTATATATACTTTACAATCTCTGAACATGATTGTGGAAGTATGTGAAAAATTGACAATTTTTATTGACTAGGACATAGTAGTTACAAATTTAAAGAAAAAAAACTCATTAAAACAAATTCTTATTGAACCAGAATGGAGAACTTTAATTTAAACGTCCAATTTATTGGTTTTGACAGATGGCAAAGTTAATTTTTCCTGATATAAAAACAATAACAATTTTTAATTATTATAGTATTTTTCTTAAGATAACCAAGATCTTCAAGAACCTCTTCCAATAAAAATTGAAATAATCAAAAGTCCAATTAAAAAGAAGCATAGGTATTTATACAGTGCAGAAAAGAAACCCAATTCTATTCAACCTATTGAAAACACTAAGTCTAGTAAAAGAAGAGTCAACTGTGAAAAAAAAAACGAACAAATAATCAACATAATAGTGGAAGAAAGATTCATTAAAGATCATTCAACTGATGAATAGTCTGATCCAAAATATAAATCTGCTGAAAAGTCTACAAAAGATGACAAAATAGTTGAAAACCCTTAAGGTCAGCATTAAATATGTTAAAGTAGAAATACCAAATCTTAAATTCCAAGCAAAAACTATACAAAAGTATAAAACATATTTATGTTGCTCTTTGAATTATATTATAATAATGAATAATTTGTTTCAGTTTAAACATTATTTCCCTTAAGCAAGAAAATTCAGATATAAAAATTACTGCCATTCCTAAAAATATAAAAAGGAAGTTTCCCTGAGGTATATCATGTAAAAGAGAAATATCCAAAATCTAAAATGACAACACTAAACCGAAAGTCAAGAAAGTTCGAAAAATTGAACCAGGGTCTCATAAAGTTGAATCTATTGATGAAAATATAGTACAGCTTATGAGTATGCATAGTAGTGCTAGTATTTTCATATACCCATGTTATATAAATATAAATCAAATTTAACTGTTTATTTATATTATTATCAGGTAAAAAATGAAAACATTGATGAACTAGACAATGATGACGAATTGGACAGTAAATATGTAAAAGAAAAAGAAGAAACAAAAGAAATATCAAATTGTCTGTTTGCGCATGATCAACGCAGTTTTCTTGTAGATACAACAATCTTCTCATTTGTCGTCAAAGCGTACACTGGTGAGAGAATACTAGGTTTGGACGTTGACCAGAAAGTTGCTGCATATTTGATTTTTACATTGATCAGCTGGATATTCTGCACTGTTAAATCAATTGTGTATACCACGGAGCGACCATCATTTTTACCGTGAGACAGCAAGCATTTTTTGATTTTCGGATTCATATCCTCAAACATAATATACCTTACTTTTATCAGAAGTGTATAGTATTCGACACGTTAGAGTTAATTAAACCGCTATCACTGACTGCTGTAAATCAGAAAACATGATAGTCGTATAATAAACAAAAAAAAGACAACTTGATGAACGAAAATCTAAATATGTATGTACGAGCAATGTATGGTTATAATAAACTACTGTTTTTTACAAATATTAAACTGACTTGTAGTGAACAAGTTCTTAACATGTAATGCATGATTATAATAAATAGTGGCAATATTATTTTTTTTTAGTTTATTAGTAGCTAGTATAGTTACAATTAAATATTAACATATGCTTTAACAATATCTTTGATAAATATCTAGAAAATTGTTTTAAAATACATTATATAGTAATCTGCATATTTTTGTGTAGTAATTATATTCACGAAGCATAAAAAAATATAGTTTATTATTTTTATAAACTGCTAATAATAATAATAAAATATAAATATATATTAATATATAAATATAATAGTAATTGCTTTATGCACATACATATATAGATTTCCGTTCATTGTTTTTCTGTTAATTGTATGATTCTTATAGGTTTTCTGATTTACAGCAATCTGCAAACATAATTTTAATACACTCAAACACGTTGAATACTATACACTTTTGATATAGGTAAGGTATTATGTCTAGTGAGATAAATCTCAATTAAAAAAAAATTCTGTTATAAGACTTAAATTTCGTAAGAAAAATCATATTTGTGAAGTTGACCCACTGAAGTACAGCAATTTTTTTAAAATTCATGCCATTATTTTGCAAGTTGAAACTTTCATAGTAAAACCATAAATTAAAAAATTGGGTCAACTTCTTGTAGCCCACCCAAGTTATCCTAGAATTTTAAAACTGGTATTTAACAAAAGTTTATGATTAGCAAGTATTTACAAATCACTTTTTAAAATTTGCAAGTTACTCTGGTAACTCGTATGAGCTTTCAAAGTTACAAAGTTTACCTACCAATTTTGAATAAAAGAATTTCAAAATGTTGTCAATTATTGATTCTAACATGCACCAAATCCCTTCAAAAATATACTTTAGTACCAAAGTATAACCAAGTACTAAAGTATTTGATTATTTAGATGGCAGCAACCACTTTTCACTTAAATAATATAATATATTAGTATTCATACTTATTAATAGGATCAGACTTAAGGAGACGCCTTTACTAATTTCCAAAATAATAGATTATAATGAAAATATATTTATAAAAATATTGCTTAGTTTTTTTAATCATTCATTACTAATATTATTTTTATTCTTAGATAATTTCATAATATGTTTTTTATAGTTTTAAAATATGTACATATTTTAAATTGTTATTATGGTTTAGACATTTGTTTATTTGCTATTTATAAAAACCAAATTTGTATACCTGTACAGATTTCATGTAACTACTATTTCAAAAAAAGATATATATAATATAAACCAATAATTTATTGTTACCTATTTATAATACTCAAGTTAAAAAACATTGGAAAGTGGATATGGTCTTCTGTGTATTAGGTGTCAAATGAGTCATTGTAATAGATGTGTTAAATTTGAATTCAATAATACTAAACAATTGTACCTTTACGATTTTAAGCAAAGATATGGTCTGCTATAGATACAGTAGGTTAATTAAACTTTTGTCAAAAACATTGTATTTGAAGATGTCATTATGTAGAAAAAACATAATAATATACTTTAAAAGTTTCAATCACCCACAAAAAAATATTTTTAAATTACAACGAAATGACTACACAACATCATAATATCATTATTCTTCATTTATATATCCAATTTTGTGCAAATTTGAACTAAAATTTCTATAAAAATTAACCATGTAAATACATTTTTAAATTTTTTTGGTTACAATATTAACTAGGTACTTGCGAGAAACGTTTTAAATTTTCAATCCTTAGCTATAAAAACTGAATACCTTATACATTTTTAACAAAAAATCAATTTAAAAATCTTCATTATTTGTTTGAATTTTGGTCAAAATGTATCTTATAAAATAAATTGTGCCTATATATTTTTATATTTTTGAATCGCTATTATAACAACTTATGAGGAACCTTCTATTCAATTTTCAAGCCTTTTGATCCAATGATAGTTTACAGGTGAATATCCAATGTCTAATTTCAAACGCTCATAAAACATTATTTTGCTTGACTTTCTGGTAAATTTTTTTTTTTGTGAAAGGTAGGAAAACTTATATAAAGTTTTGTTAGATTTTCAAATCTTAGGTTTAAATGGAAAAATGTTTATACATTTTTAAATTAAAAAAAATGCAAATTTTTATGTTTTTGGTCAAAATTCTAAATTTAGACACTTAAAAAAAACTATTGTGGATTTACACTAAATTTTTAAGTATTTTGAACGTACAAATTTTTTTTTATTGACAATATTAAAAAAAAATTTACAAAAATTTTCATATTCTTATACTAGCTATAAAAAATTCAAGATATAATAGTGTTTAAAAAATGTTTATATAAACATTTGGTAAAAATTTCATGTATTATGGTACTATTTGTTTTGTTAAACCAAAAATCAAACTCCGTTCTACAAATCCAAAATATACCTTATCAACACATATTATAATGTGTGCAACTGGGTACAATAACAATTTCTCAAAATGTTTTTTTAATAACTCAATTTGAGTATTATAGAGTGTTTTTATACCACTATTAGTAGCCAAATCTTTAGAGAATAATAATAACAAATTATTTTGATTTGATATATAATCTCTATATGTAAGTTAATCATTATTAGCAACACTTAGACCTACAACAACTGCATCAAAAGGACATATGTATGTTACAACATATATACATATCCTTTTATCAAGTTCTGTAGTAAAGGATCAACTGTAATTTTATTATGAATTAGAAAATCGTTTTACATCCATTTTGATTATGTTTTAATTTTTATTTGTTATTGCAATTACACATTTTTGTAAAATTATGATTATTTATTTTAATCAATAAGCAATTTAGTAATACAAATCAATTAATTAATTAACTAGTAAAATAAACAAAGCTTCATGCATGTTTTACAAATTTTTTTCAATTTATTTATTTATTGAGCATTTTTCCACATGTTATATAACAAATACATTTGTCAAATGTCATGGGTTCATAAAATAAAATATAAAATTTTTGTTTTTAAAGAAAATATCTAAGATTTGAAAATGTAATACAAGATTTTACGTGAGTTTCTACATTTTATAAAAAAAAAGTAGCAAAAAGTCACAAATTAATATTTATGAGCGTTTGAAGTTTAAATTTTTTGACATAGAAAATTCATCCTTAAGTTAACTATTTCTCATAGAACAATTCAAAAATAAATAACCGTGAATACACGCGGTAAATAATTTTATTGTTTTATACACATAATAACATTTTAAAAATATGTTGACTTTATTTAAGCTAATCAATTAGAAATTTTTTTAGTTTTTAAACATAAGTAGAACACCTTATATCCCCTTTGTGTCTATCTGTTAGTTATCAGTACAATAATATATAGTTACAATTATTGATATTAAATATAAATTTATTGTCCTTAGTTTTTGTACATAAATTTCATAAGGAATTATAGTTTATGGTGTTCACTGCGTTGGCGCGTTGTATTAAAACACATTTATAAATCGGGAATTTAGTATACTCATTGTGAGAGCTTCCTAACTCATTTTTATACAAATGTCTACGGTATAATTTTAAACTTAAACACAATTGTTTTTAAATAGATTTTAAATTCAATTTTGGACGAAATTACTAATTAGTCTGTAATTTGACTAAAAGACCGTTTTTGATCGTTTTTCGTATATAATGATTTTGAATCATTAAATTCAAATTTAAGGCACCTATAACAGTAATCCACCCAACACCTTATAATATACATCAGTGCAGGCCTATCCACTTAACCTCATTTATTATGTTGTATAAATGTATTCAAGCATGTAATCAAAATGTTTGTGAACACTGAACAGTGACTAAATTGAAATAGATACATGTAATAAAATCAAGAATAAATTTGTTACACAATTTGTATTGTTAATTTTATGGCCGTGGCTTTCTGTGGTTTAATGTTTTTAATATTCTTTCCTATTTTTGTATGATGGATTTTGTGGGTAGGTGGGTTTTGGTTAGAATTTAACCATATTTTTTAACTGAACTCGGAGTACCACTGGTGTTGACCGTTACAGTTATTGTATAGTTCAATGTCTGGGACCGGCTCAGAGCGGTTGATACAGCTACCCTTGGCAACACTGGAACTAAAACTTGACCGCCAGACGCCGCACAGTCACTGTTTGCCCACAACCAATACCAAATTGCCACGACAGACGACACCAACGAATTCCATACCAACACGATTTGCCGCTGGGAGCATCTGAACCAATAATCTGAAACTGCAGAAATACTCGTGAGTCTTGACTTATTCCGGTGTCCTGTCCGTTTTGCCCACCATTACTAGTCCGCGACATATGACGATATTGCTTTTTCGTTTCGTCCACATTCCGATGTCCCAACAACAACCGTCTTAAGCACATCTCCAGCGGGTCGAGAGTCCGCTGCACTTTTACGTGCCGTTGTCCATCATCAACGACTAACTGTCACAGGATCGTTTCGTTGGAAATCTATCAGTTTTCGTGGCGGCGAAGGTATTATAGTGGCTGAAAATCAAAATCAAGTATTGTAATAACAGCAACCGATCGTTTTCTTCTTCGTTGTCGTTAAAACAGAGCAATAAGAGTTACCACTGTTAGTGAGGAATAAAGAACAAGAAGGATCACAAATATTTATCATCTCCCATGGCGCCGACTATTAGAAGAAGTGAGTAACCCTATATTCCCCTTTTCCCTTGGGTTTTTTTTTAATACTCCCAAATTTTGGATGATAAAATATTGAATTCGGTGTATTTTACATTTTCTGATACAACTGCTAAGTAATAACTAAAAAATAATAATTCTATAAGGAAATTATTATTCTAAATTGATAATGTGCAACACAACTAAATACTTATAAATGTTGATTTACTTGTCTAAAATATAATAACTAATATACATTTTTAAAACTACAAGTTAATAAAATATTATAATTATGACAGGTAATGGTGTGGCACGTAGGCCAAGAGCTCGTCGAACCAAACTCAAAAATATGATGGTAGAGTTGAATGTCAGTCATGGCAAAACATGTATGTTTTGTGGCCAAAAAGACATTAGTGAAAGATTATATGGAAAGCTGTATGAACTGAAAGACGTTATTTGCCATTATTTTTGCATTGTAAATAGATTTCATTAAATATTAATATATTATTAGTAGAATTTAATTATATAATTGTTTTCAGTTCTTATCATCAAAGTCTGTTCAAAAGGGTGCAGACACGGAAGGAATTTGGGGGTTTTTATTAAAAGATATTAAAGCAGAACTAGCCCGAGGAGCTAAACAAGTATGTTCTTTCCTTATTATGCAGCGTATTACTTAATTATATTGTATTGTGATTTTAGACATGTGTTTACTGTAAGAAAAAAGGAGCAAC
Source organism: Pentalonia nigronervosa (assembly GCA_014851325.1). Lineage (NCBI taxonomy): Eukaryota > Metazoa > Arthropoda > Insecta > Hemiptera > Aphididae > Pentalonia > Pentalonia nigronervosa. The sequence continues at coordinate 22,715 of JACXSJ010002637.1, read as the reverse complement.
TATATCATGTTGTGAATTGAAATGTCGAAAAGTATTTCATCTGCCGTGTGGACTTAGAAACGGATCCACACATCAATATTTTGACTCATTTAAGTAGGTAGTTCATATTATATTAGTAAACTTACTTTGTATATCATACTTATTAAAATAAATATCTTTAGATCGTTTTGTCGACATCATTATATTAAGCAAACTATAGATTTATCAGAGGTACATAATAATACTACTTTACAATGTCTTATTTGCATGGATGATATAATACCATCTTCTTCACCAACTTGTATTTGGGCACCGTGTTGTAAACGTAATACTCTGTTTCACCGTGCATGTATTCAGGATCTGGCATTCAGTGCCGGCTCCTGTTTTAAATGTCCACTATGCAATAATATTGAAACTTTCAAGAACACAATGCTCATCCTTGGTATATATATACCAACACGGTAAATTGAATTTTATTTAAACTAATTGTGGAAATTTAATATGTATGTACAAAACTATAAGTACAAGTATAAAGAAAATATTAAAAGTACTCTAAGTTCACACAATATTAAAATATTTGATTTTCATACAAGTTGAATATATTTGTATGCATCAGAGTACTATGAGAAATATTTTGCTTCGGAATATAAAATTCAAAATGTTTTCATTCAATAAAGAAAAAATATAGAAAAAAAATTGAAAAAAGTTTACTTTATATGATAAAAGATGCTTTATAGGTTATATATATATATATTATTTTTTAAGTTAACGTAGAACTGTAAAAGCTAATTAACAATTTAGTAAATATCTATGAAGTTTTTTTGATGATTTTTCTATAATTTGTTTGTAAATAAATGGTCTTAACTATAATTTATAAGACATGGTCTTTAAGGTTATATAAAATATGAATTTGCGTACACTGATGCATTTAAAATAATTTTTATAATATATATTCATTTAAATAAATATATAAAAATATTTAATCACAGAGATGCCTCTTGGGAATCAGTACCCAATGCTTTTGCTGAGTTTTCAGAAATTGATAGTTCATGCAATGCTCCAAGATGTCTATGTCATCGTCCAGATAAACGAAATTTTCAACGCGAGTTGTAAGTAATTTGTTTTTAATAATAATAATAATAATTTTTATTTTACGACCTAAAGATAAATAGTACAGTAAATTAAGAATATCAAAGCTTGTGCTAAGGGGCAGTTGTAAATACACATTCAATCAGTACCTAAAGCACATGCAATATTTTTGAAATTAAAAAATTTATTCATTGTAATATTGATTTCATTATAATTTTTCAACTTTTGTTGTATGAAACTAACCTTATAATATATATGTAGGTTAATATTTATGTAAGCCTACTCTAAATTTCCAACTTTGATATTTAATTATGCATTACAGTGCTGATAAAAAGCATTTAGTTACTGCAGATAACATTAAAATCACCATTACAATTAACTATGACTGTTGAAACAAAAAGTCTGTACTCGTACTTCTAATATAATATGCCACTTTTACACGGTTGAAATTCTTGAGATACAATTTACTAATAGTTGTGTGAAAAAAAGAATAAAATTATTATAAGAACGAGATAATATTAATAGTTTAAGAGGATCACTCATTTCCAAATTTTCTAATTTAATAATTAGTATGTTAATATTGATCGAATTAAATGCTTTCTTCTAATCAATGTAAACAGTTTATATTTAGCCACCCTCTTCGACCATATTAAATTTATTAAAATGTAAACATAATAGATTAATTGTAGACTATATCTTGAAAACCATATTATTTGTCAATTAGGATTGGATTAAATGTATTGAATAATATTGGTTTAATTAAATGTTCAAAATATATACGCTAAATGCCAGAATACCAAGTTATGAGGTTAGTCTATAATTGATTACTAATGTTTAATTACTAGATTTAAAAATTTGTATTAACCTGCTGTTAATTTCGCTATGGTCAAAATTACTTTACTTTCTATGCATTCTTAATACAAGTTATACATTTTACATTCCAATTATTGATACTTAATATACCTTTTAATTATATTATTAAAGTAATTAAATTCTAAAAAATTATAACTTGGTCTTTTTGACTAACAACAGAATATACACTAATGTTGCGTTAATAAAGCCGGTTTTTCAAAAAGGAGACGAGAAAGATAAAGTAAATAGATTATAGAATATAAACTTAATGTACCAGTACATTATGACAATTTTTGAAAATAAAATAGCAGATAATGAATCAGTCAAATGTTTCAAATTTGTACAATAAGTTGTTAATTTCTTGAACGTTTGTGTTTTGTCACCCATTCTTTTAATTCACTTTCTTTATAAATATTTTTTTTTCTTTGATTAAAGATTTTTATTTTATATGATGTAAATTCTAAGAAATCGTATATGCAACAGCGAGATGTCAAACAGTTAATGTATATTATAGTACATGGTATACATAAATATTATGTTGACTACAAATTCTAAAATACAGAAAATTGAAAATAGTTTATTTTTTGATAATTTTCTAAAATAACTGTTATTAAGATAATTGTTGAAAACATTTTTGAATTAGATAATTTCAGGTACTTGGACTTAATAGACTTTTGATTTTAATATTGATGAACTTAATTTTGAAAAAAAATAAGAATACTTAATCAATTATGAAAAATATGAGCAAATAATAATTTAAGTTACATATTTTATTTTCCATACAGTGGACCATGGAAAATAATATTCTGCTCTGCATGTGGTTCAAATGGATCACATAGGTTTTGCAGTTATATTAAAAGTGATGAAGATTGGTACTGTATAACATGCCGACCCGTTGCAGGTATATAACAATGTTATTGTATTTATTTGTTATATGCTATAATTTATGAAACCCCATAAATAAATAAATCAATAACCAACAAAATTAATATGTATGTAATTTTATTAAGTTCAGTAAGTTTTATTGGACAGACCAACTTATATTATTTTATCTTTTAGATTATATAATTGCATAAAAATAATAATAGTATTTTTATTATTCTAAGTTGATTAAAATTTTAAATGGTATGTTTGTATATGAATTGGATGATATTTGGATGTCCGCTGCCGCAACTAATACTTTTTGATTTGATGCCCCCCCCCCCTATCTGAGACATCCCTTTTCCTTCAAACAGATTTTTAATTAAATTTTTTATTTTAACTATGCTGTGTATTATATTATATTGGATTAGATTATTCTGTAAAATATGTGTTATGTATATTTATCAACATTTTATACTGTAAATTGTTCATAAAATTTATTCAAAATTGGTCCCATGATTATATATTTTTGATTATGTATAGGTATTAAACTAAGTAATAAACAAGTTAATTTATTAAATACTAATACCTGCATATTATATAATTATAAAATTAATTTTGGATTTTTACTGGACTCTTAACTTTTAAGTAGACTGCTATGAATTTTTTGTTTTGTTGAATGTTTATTATAATGACTGCATTCTAATATCAACAATTTTGTTTGAATAAAAAATACTTGTTTGGAGTTGAAATAAAATAAATTCATAAATTTGATCTATAAAAATTAATTTTTAGATGAATATTTTATGAGTTATAAGTATTTAAACTTAATGAGTGGAATGGATTATTATGCGCTTACTCTGGAAAATGTTGGTTCACTATCCTGCTGAACTGAACTTTAAGTACTTTTAACTCATAAACTACTCGTCCATAATTCAATTTTTATGTATCGAATTATTATGAAAAATATTCTGCTTTGGAACATGAAATAGAAATAGTAAGTTGTTATTTAAAAAATTTAAAAATTATTATTGCTTTAAAAAAATTTTTTTAACAACTTGAAACAAATTTTGTAAGTAAAATAGAATTCAGAACATGATGTTAGTGCTAAGTACACTAATAAGTAATTTATTCTGAGGGTTTGTTGATTTCCTATATCCAGTTTTGTATAACTCACTGCCTCTGAATATAAAAAAATATTTTTATCATTTCATTTCAATGTCTAATTATTTAAATTACATTAGAAAAACTGTTAAAACTCTGTTATTAAGTGAATTTGTGTAAATAAGAATGTTGTGTAACTTTAATAGATAGTTATGTATACAATTTAGTTTTAGTTATATTTTTCAACATATGAAATTTAATATTTTTTTTTTCATTGTAATTTTTTTCATGTAATATATAATTTTATCAAATAAAAAAAAAAATGTATTTTCGAATTGTTTTTTTTCAAAAATGACAAATTTTAATTGCTATTTTTATTATTTTTTCAAAGTGTATAAAGAAAAAGCAAAAAAGAAATGTAAATCCCATTTAAAAATCAAAAGATGATAATATGCCTTACATGTAAAATAAAATAGGCGGAATTTTTAAAAATAGTTTCATGTATGCATGATCTTTACTCCTTATTTATATATGCCAAAATCAGAATTCAGAAATATTCAATAGGATGAAAGATAAACTACTTTTCTCAAACTTTTTGAATACCCTGTACAATATAATACAAATATTATGGGATGAGATTATTTTTGGCATTTCGAGTTTTAACATTTTTCTAATAATATGAGTTTTTATCGATATAGACATGTTTTTCAAATAAAAATAACAATTTTAGCTGTTTATTATTTTCAAGTGCATTATATTATCGATTTTAAGAATTTTCAGTGTAGCGAGCCACATACCTATATAAACATCGATATACACATAATATTATAAAATAATACACTTGTCCGTTTATATATATATATTATACATTGTACATAACACCTGTGTCCATATTATATAATTTAAATACATACATAATATTATAGTTCGTGTCCGAGTGTGTGTGTGCTCGCCGCACATGTGCGGGGCACAAAAATGCTTATATTTTAAAATTGCATTTCATCCCCTGACCTCGATCGTTGATGCGAAATGGCACGGTGTGGTAAAATATTCTGCAGTGGCGTTTGCGATGGATATTGTGTGTACAATAATATTATGTTATTATATAATAAAATATATACGATTATTGTAAAACCTGCTACGTAGTGTCTCGTGAATGTTTCATTGTGTGGCTGTTCTTAAAGATTTGAAAGCGAACAAAAAAAAAAAATAATACGACCGTGTAGCACACATGCTGGCTTTAGGACGCCGCCACCATATACGAAACTACCCACCTACCAGTCGCTATTTTATTCAATATTTTAAACTGTACAACAATAATTATTTCTAAGAAACCTCATAACACATTTGAAACAATATTACTGCCATAAAACTGCTAAGTTGGATGACTGAATGAAAATAATTAACCGTGGCAAGTTAAGTCAATTTGATTAAATTACCTTCAGTTAACTTCACTATTGAGTCTACTATATCTTAGTTAGATTTGTCTTATTTTATTTAGTATAGCTATATAAAATTTTAGAGAAATTAAAAATGTAAGAACAACATATACTATATTGATAATTACGCATGAGATATTATAGGTATTCTTAAAAATCTAAAAACTGATTGATTAATTAATAGTATGGTGAATAATCAAATCAGAAATTCTAAAATACCTATAAAACGAAAATACACTGTATAAAATATTAACCATTTTCTAAGAACAATTTTTCAAAAAGTTTATAACAAAGAAAAGAATTCATACTTAAAGTAGTAGGCACATACTAAAATAATATATTGATTTTAAAATATTATAATAAGTACCAAAAAGTCAAAGTAATTTATATTTAAATTGTATAATTTATTTAATAGCATTATTCAGCCAAGACATGTCTATTAACCATGAAAACACGTAAAAATAAGCCGTCTTTACGATAAATATTCGAGAATAGATTATATTTTGACTACTTACAGCTTACTACTTTAATGAGTAACGACTCCATATTTTGGATTGACATGTGCATATAGAGTTGTCCTGACGATTCATGGGGATTGAGGCAGAGTAAAATATTGAGGCTTGAAATTATTATATCATCAGTGGCATGTATTAAGGGGCCGGGGCGTAGAAAAGTTTCCGGCGTCCCTAATTCAAAACTTAAGACCTAGTTTTACTGCTATAAAAATAATTCAATACCCTGGCAAAATGATGCATAAAAAAATTACTTAAAACTAATTGTAGTATACTAAAAAAAAATCTTAATCATATTAAAAAAAAACTATGTTAGTCTAACAATTATATTATTGCTATTTAGCTAACAATTTATTTGTCAAACTAACACATATTTAATTATTCTTGTAATAGTTAAAACTCATGATCATATTAATAACACAAATTGTTGATATAACAAAAATCTTGTTACAATTTATCTAACAAGATACTTGTCAAATCAACATAGTTTAAATTACCATTTTGACAGATAAAATGTATGATCATATTAATTGTTCGTTTAGCAAAAATAATGAATAAAAATTTTTTTTATGCGATGACCTTTGTATTTTTTTTTTGTTTATCATCGCCTTTTGGGGCAGTAAAAATGTTTTAATTTACTTCATCAGCATATTTTATAGTAGAAAAATGAATCCAGTTGATACTTTAGGGGTCAAAAGTAAAAACTTCCGAATAATTTTTAAACGAGTCGGGAAAAAACAACAAAAAAATTAATGTCGAATTTCGTCCAAATTTGAAATTAAAATGTCTATAAGAATACATTTTTTTGATTTTTTTGGTTACACTATTGAATATTTACGAAAAATCTTGTTTTACATTTTCAATCTTTAGCTATAAAAGTTGATTATTTTATGCATTTTTAACTACAATATAATTTGCAAACATTCCTGATTTTGATAAATTCGGTCATAATTTGAACTTTAAATGCTTATAAAAATAAAGTGTGAATTTATATCTTAAATATTCTTGAAACTGCATTTAGAACAACTTGCAAAAAACCTTTTTTTAAATTTTCAATCCTTAATTATAAAAATTGAACATTTTATACATTTTTAACCACAAAATAATTTGAAAATGTTTGATATTTTGATGTCCAAATTTTAATTTAAAATGTCTATTAAAAATTTATTTTTTGGTTGCACTATAAACTACTTATGTAAAACCTTGTTTTAAATTTTCAGTCCTATGCTATAAAAACTGAACATTTTATAAATTTTTAACTGCAAAACAATTTGCAAATGTTCGATGATGATTTTCGATCAAAATTCGAAGTTTAAATGTTTATAAAAAAAAATTGTGCTCATGTATTTTTATTATTATTAATCTGCATTTTAAAATCTTATATGAAATTAGATTTTCAATCATTTTGACCCAACAAATTTTTTTTTATTGACATTTAAAGAAAAAAAAATTGGAAAAACCAAAAATTTCTTAGTTTAATAATTATCAAATATTTGTAAACTTTTTTGGTGTATAAAAAATGATAATCTAAACATTTGGTGAAATTTTTAAATGTCTACGATTATTCCTTTTTGAATTACATCAAAATAAAAAAATCGTTCTCGGAGAAAACGAGTGAGTATCCAATGTCTAATTTTAAATATTCATAAAAAATTACTTTGACTTTCCAGTTAAATTTTTTTTAGAAAGGTAGAAAAACTTATAAAGATCTTTATGTTGAATTTTAAAATTCTAAATTTGAATAGAAAAATTTTTATACATTTCCTAATCAAAAAAAAAACTACAAAATGTTTGTGATTATTTCGTATTTGTCAAAATTTTAACTTTAGACTAGGGTGATCATACGTCCCGTATTATACGGAATTGTCCCGTATTTCAACTTTGTGTCCCGTTGTCCCGACAAAAGTAATTCGGGACGCATTTTGTCCCGTTTTTCCAAGTCCGTCCCGTATTAATCCCGACAAAAGTAATTCGGGACGCATTTTGTCCCGTTTTTCCAAGTCCGTCCCGTATTAATCCCGTTTTTTTTCCATACCGTTAATTTATAATTTCTGAAATTTATTTTACTATAAAATCGTTTTGTTTACGATATTTTTAGATTTTTATTTTGATTATAATTGTTGCGTCACATTGTTGTCAGTAACATAAAACGTATATTATAATATCATAATACCATAATAGTGTTATATTTTCATATATTTTTATATCATTATATTATTATTAGAACAATCTCACTAGTCGCGGCGAGTTCGTTATCCACAATATTATTAGATCTATGTAACGTTGTAAATGTTATTTGTTATTAATATTTGTACTCCTTCAGTCTACATTTTGTCCTTCGTAATAATAGTGTTCAGTCGTAGTGGTGTCATTTAAAATATACAGTTTGTTAATTTTTTTCTCAAAATGCCAAAAAGGAGGTGTGTTTTTACTCCTAATTTAAAATCCGAATTTCCTTTTAAAAGACACTGATGAAGTTGGAAATGTGTTTTGTACAATATGTAAACCGGCATTTTCTATAGAACATGGTGGACTTTCAGATATAAAACAACATACCACAAAAGTGAAAAAACATTTATTGGCGTTATCAGCTGCATCAAAAAATGAAAAGGTAACTTCTTTTTTTTTAAAGAATAATCCGAATGGATCCATGACGAAAGTAGACGTGCTGCGGCACAAGAAGGGATATTCGCATTTCATACAGTTGTACATAATCACTCATTTCGATCGATGGACTGCACATCATCTCTTTTAAAATAAATTTATAATAAAAAATTCACTTGTGCTCGAACTAAGGCTAAATCGATTGTTTTAAATGTGCTAGCACCTTTTGCCATGCAACAGATTTGTAAAGAATTAGAAAATATGAATTTTGTTACAATCATGATAGATACTTCTAACCATAAAAATTTGAAAATTGTACCGATTTTAATACGTTATTTTAATCCAAATTTGGGAGTACAAATTAAAGTTTTTGAAGTGACAAATTTAAAAGGAGAAACAGCAGATATTTTATCAAATTACATAATTGAAAGTTTGAAAAAATAAGTTATTGGATAAAATTATTGCATTTTCTGGCGACAATTGCAATACTAACTTTGGAGGTGTTTTACGAAAAGGAACCAAAAATATTTTTTCAATTTTAAATAATAATTTAAAAACGAATATTTATGGGATAGGTTGCGCTGCTCATATTTTGCATAACGCAATTCAATCAAGTGCTGATATGTTACCTATTGATGTAGAAATTATAGTGAACAAAATTTTTCAATTTTTTCATATCTATACAGTTCGAGTTGAACATTCGAAAGAGTTTTGCAAGTATGCAAATATCGAGTATAAAAATATACTTGGAAGTGTAAAAACTCGTTGGCTATCTTTATTACCGGCCATAACAAGAATTATTGATATTTACCCAGGTTTAAAATTATACTTCGAAAAACAGGAAAAGTGTCCAACAATTTTAAAATATTTTTTTAATGATCCTATGTCCAAAGTATGGTTTTTTTTTTACAAAGCCAATTAAAAGTTGTCTGTGATACTGTGACAAGAATAGAAGGAGATAAAATATCAACATGTGAAATTGCAGAGGAATTAGAGATTTTGGTTGAAAAAATAAAAAATAAAAAAAATCAAAATTTTCTTACATCAAATATTTTATTGATTTTAAATGATTTGAAAAACAATAATATGTATGATCAAAACTCATTCAAAAAAAGTACTGATCTATTTTATAATACATTTTTATCTTACATAGAAAAATGGGATTGCCATTTTGACGAGTTTAAAGTATTTCGTTGGGTTGAATTAATAAATTGTCCTACTTGGGGAAATGTTCAAAAATATATCCAATTTCTTATAGAAAAAAACAAAAATAATTCAAACTTAAAACTGGATGAAGATATTTGTTTGATGAATTCAGTCATATTGAACAAGTTTTTCAATCACGAATAAATGAATGGCAAAAAAGTTCAACTAAATTGGAAGTTAAGTAGTGTGAAATATTTGAGTACACTAAAACTCATAACATTGACACAACTAACAAATCAGCAATTGTAGAATATTCTTTAGCAATGCCGGATACAAATGCTGCAGTAGAAAGAATTTTTTCTACCATTAATGTCTTATGAACGGACGAAAAAAATCGTTTTTTAGTTGAAACTATAAAATCAATTATCATAGTGAAAACACATTTTTCAAACTATTCTTGCAATGATTTTTATAATATTTTATTAAAAGAAAATAAATTACTTGATGCAATTAGTTCAGCACAAAAGTATACAAAAATAGCAGAAGAAGACCAACCATCGTCATCAAAATAAATATTTTTGTGTTTTTGTTTACGTACGAATATTTAGTTAGGTAACTTATATAATGCATGTATAATCTTAATTTTTAAATAGTTCACCATTTATATCAAAATAAAATTGTTTTCATGTATCTCCTATGTATTTAAAAAATTATTCATCAGATTATTTTCTTTTATGAAATGTCCCGTATTTTTATTTTTAAAATATGGTCACCCTACTTTAGACGCTTATAAAAAATTGTTATATACTTACGTTAACCTTTTTTTTTTAATTTTCATTTACAAGTTATGAAGAACATTGTTTTACATTTTTAAGATTTTTGACCGACTAAAAAAATTTTTATCGGCAATAATAAAAAAAAAACCCAAAAATTTATTATGCTTATAAATAGCTCAAAAAAAAAAAAATCAAAATATTTTAAAAATGTTATGGTGCATAGAAAATGTTTATATAAATATTCGGTGAAATTTTCATGTATTTATGGTCATTATTTATTTTGTTAAAAATAAAAATAAATTTTGTCAAAAATTTGTTTTATGAAAAAATTCTTGTTTTTCTTAAATTTTTTTTTATTTTTCCGGCCTCGTTTAAAAATTATTGGAATTTTTTATTTTTGACCCCCCTCCCTCCCCCCAAAGGACCGACAAGATTCATTTTCCTATCACAAAAGATGCTAATGAAGAAATCGGAGCGTAAATTCGGGACGAAAATACATATGTTATTATTATTTATATAGTAATATAATATAATATGCTTTGGAAAAACTTAGAAAACGCTATCTCCAACGCAAAACTGTAAATAAGAAAAACTTGAATTTTGAATGAGTAATTGTTAGCACCGAGCAGCTTCGATATTGATTGAGCATTGGGCTTAACCACGGTAAACTTATTATTTATTTTTTTTTTTTGAAAGGTAGAAAGATTCATTGAAAATCTTATGTAAATTTTTCAAATCTTAGATTTAAACAGAACAATTTTTAAAAATTTCTAAATCAAAAAAAAACTGCAAATTTTAGTGTTTTTTACGTATTTTGTCAAAATTTAACTAGACGCTTATAAAAAACTATTGTGGATTTACGCTCGATTATTATTTTTAATTTTTATTTACAAGTTATAAAAAACCTTGTATTAAATTTTTAAGGTTTTTGATCAATTGAAAACATTTTTATCGACAGTAATAAAAAAAAAAAATTAAAAAAAACCGAAAATGTATTATTATAAATAACTCAAAAAGAGTCAAAATGTATTGAAAATTTTATAGTATATAAAAAATACATATAAACATTCGGTGAAAATTTCATGTATCTATTTTCATTATTTCTTTTGTTACATGAAATATAAAAATCAATTTTGTCAAAAATTTGCTTTACGAAAAAATTCCCGTTTTTCATGACGCGTTTAAAAACTATTGAGAATTTTTTACTTTTGACCAACTAAATTCACTTTCCTATCGGAAAAGATGTTAATGAAGAAAATCTGAGCACTTTTATTGCACTAAAACGTGATAACAGACACACAAAAAAATAATTTTAAAATAAATATATTCTTCAATCCGCTCAGAATCTATAATTTCTTTAGCTAATTAAAATAGCTCAAAAAAATTTAAACAATTTTGGAAATTGTATTGTATATATAAAAAATATATTCCGTGAATATTGCATGTATCTATGGTTATTAATTTATTTAATCATTACCATGTCATTTATAAATTTAAAAGGTTACATTTGATTTGTCATTTCTGATTAAACTAAAAAAAATATACTATAAAATGTAGTTTCGTGTCGCAAAAAAATGGAATAGTATTTTGTTCACTAGAGGATTTGCAATGAAACAATTGTTTTACTTTATTGAGAAATGGCTTTTTATAGTATTAAGCATTCTGTATAAAAACTGAAAAAAATATTGACAAATTTACCATTCATTTAAATTTACTTACTATAAATGTAAAAAAAATCGGTAAGTGGGTACTGTTCTGCTGTTCAGTGACGTGTCGAGTAGGGTCACTGTAATAGATTTGTTAAATTTGAATTCAATGATATAAAATCATTATAAACAAAAAAACGATTCTGAATGAAGAAAATTTGTCAGCCTACATAACTAAATGTATTTTATAATATTATTGCTATTAAAATATTTCATTTTACTAATAATAATACATTAGGTTGAATTTATTTTTGCAGAACCCATTGCATTTAAAAATGCAATTGAGTGTATAAAATATAATAATATACTTTAAAAGTTTCAAGCACTCACGAAAAATATTTTTAAATTACAACAAAATAATAACTAACATCATTGTTTTTCGTTTAAATTTAAAATTAAAATGTCTATAAAAATCAACTATGTGAATACATTTTTTTGATGTTTTGGTTACACTAAAAAATATTTACAAAAATCTTGTATTAAATTTTCAATCATTTTGACCCAACAAAACTTTTATAACAATATTTATAAAAACAAAAAAATCGAAAATTGTCTATAACTATAACTAGCTTAAAAATTGTCTAAATATTATTTAAACTTTTGGGTGTATAAAAAATAACAATTTCAACATTCGGTAAAATTTTCAAATGTCTACGGTTATTTCTTTTTGAATTACAACAAAATAAGAAAATCGTTCCCTTAGAAATCGGTAGTTTACGGGTCCATATCAAATGTCTAATTTTAAATTCTCATAAAAAATTAGTTTGACTTTCAGTAATTTTTTTTTTTAAAAAGTTAGAAAATATTTATAAATTTCCTAATTAAAAAAACTGTAATTTTTCGTGATTTTTGAGTATTTTGTTTGAGTAATTTTAACTTTAAACGCTTATAAAAAACTATTATAGATTTATGCTTAACTTTATTTTTATTTTCACTTACAACAAATTATGAAAACCTTGTATTAAAATTTCAAGCTTTTTTAACCGACTGAAAATATTTTTACCAACAATGATAAAAAAAACAGTAAAATATATTATGCCTATAAATTGCTCAAAAAGAACCAAAATATATTGAACATTTCATTGTGTATAGAAAATGGTTATATAAACATTTGGCAAAAATTTCATGTATTTAGTCATTTTTTATTTTTTAATTAATGCCAAAAATAACAAAATTGATTATGTCAAAAATCAGTTTTTACCAGATTCACTTTACGACAAAAAAAGATACTGATGAAGAAAATTGAAGTATTATTTTGACAACTTGTCGTGTACACAGATAGAAAAAAACACACATGTATTATATTTATAATAATTATTGACCAATGCGGCAACGCCCATTGAAATATGATCATAATACCTATTATCATTAATATACTATAATGAACTGCATTCCTGCATTTTTTCGTCACAATACGCATAGTTTTCTGGTTGCCTATGTGACGGACCCCACTCATGGCCACAGCCCTATTCATATGATGAAAGTGCGGAAATATAAAATATTAATATAAAAAAAATAAAATATATATTAATATTTTTATATTTTTTTTTAAATATTAATTTTTTAATATTTTTAATACGACGCATACAAATAATACAGGTTATTTCCTATTGTAACATTGGGCGCCTGCAGTAATAGCAGATAGCGCCATTGCCGTGAGAAATGGGTAAAATAAACTTAAATTTAATAATAATGTTATCTTCGCACTGCGTTATACCATCACATACAATGCTATTGTACATCTGGAATAGGCGGCGGTGTAATCTCATAATCTTCCAAGTACTTTGGAACCACCCTTATCCTTGCAGGAATATCCCGGGAAAGGGGGATCTGCGATTTAAAACATCCCACCGAAGTCTTTCTAGCTCGTTTTGGAGCATTTACAATCAACTTGTCCACGGAGGTAATGTCTCTCTTACTCGCGCGTTTGGACGCAATTTTAGACTGCTCTCCCACGGAGGTAATGTCCCTCTTACTCGCAATGCTTCTGCAATAATTGTGGTCATTCTGCACATATCTGTTCATTTTCGCAAGATCATTCGGGGAACTTCTTGCGGGTCCGTCAAGTTTCACATAACTATACGGCGTATCTAAATAAAATAAAAACGAGTTAGGAAAGCCCACTCGACGTACGTGCTTTAAATTCCCGACTTCTAAACGTATTTTAATACGACGCGCGATAAACTGTTATTTCATGTACAATTTAAAAAGAATTTTGTAACCTTAATATTTTGGTACCCATTTTTTTAATATTGGCTAGTACGAATTTTAGCTTTGAATATATCCGTTACGTTGTAGTATCTTAATACAAACAGTCGTAACTATATGTATTGATAACTAACGTATGGACGAACAGACACGACAGGTATAATATAAAGTGTTCTAAAATTTTGTCTAGAAACCGAAAATAATGTGTAAGATAAGTGTTAATAAGCGGTATAAATACTCTGCATAATATTAAATTATAGGTTTACTACAGAAGAACGATTCCCGACTTAATTATGTTTGTAATTTGTAGAAATATATTATATTATAAATTATACTTTTGTGAAGGTTTAATTTCATTGGCGATTTTATCAAAACATCTTTCATCTCACGCACAATTTTAATGAGACTTAATAGTTCTTGTAGATTGTTGATGTCCATTGTTTTTAAAACACGGTTGGCTTTCTTTATGGGTCAAGCTACTAATATACAAAACCAAAATATTAAATTATTAATACGATTATTATGTAGTGGTATTCAGTAATCAGTCTAAAATTATTATTAGAAAATTCATTGTCCAGAAATTGTCGTCAATGCCCAAAATTAGCTATATTTTATATAAGGAAAATATGTTGTTAAAAATGTATAGTTTACATTACAATATTATAATTTAATTATGTCAAGAATACTATTATTAACACAGTTCAAAAGGGCAATTTCAATCAAAATAAACCTGGACGTGTTGAAGCTTATTTTTTATTACACCCTCCTCACAAAACACAGCACATCATACAATAGTATCATTATAGTGTACCAATGTATACAGTTTCAATGTTTCCCATTTTTTAAGGATATGGCAAAATGTCTAACATTACGTCTTTGATACCATAACATAATATAATCAAAATGAAGACTTCCATTGAAAAAATTATGAACAGATTTATTTATCACGCATATTATACGCTGTGTGCAGAAATGTATTCGTATGCATCATATCATAATAATATCTGGCTCAATTAAAACTGGAAATCGTTTTGAATTTTAATTTGTATATATGGTTGATTTTAAAAAAATATTTTCTGATCACATTTAATCATTATCATAAATAAGAGGTTGATCGAAATAAAATATATTATATTTTAAATTGACATACATACCGACTTACGCGGGTGCGAAAACGGAACACATACAATTATTCAGCAAACACTTCAGTCTACAATACAAAACTATGTGTCTTGGTTCCAAAAACGTTGTTTTAATTGAACTGCTTATTAGTAGCAAAAAAAAAAAATGATGAGCGGATATCGTTTACGAAACGTAAACTTTAATTCAAAATGAAAAAAAAAAGAACACGAGTGAATTCAAAAATTCAATAACGAATGAAAACTGTTAAACTGCGTGTATTGTTATTATTGTTACAAATATTTTTTTGGTTGCTATTAGAAATACAAATATAGTTGTTATGTACGTTAAATAAAAATTAAAAACAGTAACTGCTATGGTAAGTCGATAACGAATTAGTACAACGGTACCTATAGGGTATACGGCTTTATAATCTACATATTATAATTATAAGTAAAATACTGATCACAGTGTGTACTAGTATATTTATCACAGTTGGCCTGATACCTATCAACTGTAATAAGAATTGATTAAGTTCAGAAGTCATCGAAAAAGTATAAAATATATTATATTTTCCAACCGCGGTTAAACCAATAATAATACTAATACACAATAATAGCGGCATCGCGCATTTTTAGAAAATATCTCACAGCACCAATTAATTATGTCTTTTATTCTCTGTCATACCTTAGACCAGAGTTTCCCAAACTTTTTACAGAACTGTCCTCTTTTTGGAAAATGTTTAATTTTCCCACAACAGACTTATGGCTGTTTTTTTTGATTCATTGTTGATCTCTCTCGTTGCGATAACTTTTAGTACGGCACCGTTGTGGTGACATGCCAATGTCGATAATAATGATAAAACAATTCAATAATCACACGTAAATAAACTGTATCTATATACTATGCAAATATTTATAATAAAAATAAAGAATATATAAATGAATTGAGTCAAACTAATAAAAAAATAAATTTTAATTTTTTCTATATCAATGTGGCAATGTCAAGTGGGTAATGACTAATACCAACAAACAAATACAATTTAGATTTTATTTTAAAAAAAATAAGTAATTTTTATATTTCATACATTTTAGAAATTCCCTCTTAAGATATTTTATAAAATTTTACATCACTATAATATTAAAGTAGATTATAAATGTGTATAATATAGTTAAACGGAAAATACTGTATCATATAGGAATGTACTCCTATTTATTTATAAAATATTATATTTTATACTAATCTAATATTAAATATTTTATATTATAACAAATAAATTTAAACTTAAAGCTTTCCGCAACCCACCAAACACATAAATGAGACACACTTTTGGGTCGCGACCCACAGTTTGGGAATCTCTACCTTAGACGATACTCAGTCATTTGCATATTGCCATGGCTTACACACCGCGATAAATGAAATTAATGGTTTTAATAATATTATTATATGTTTAATAATTGCATAAAATGTATACCTAGGTATCACGTTATCATAAGCCGCATGACAAAAATTGAAATATAAACAATTATATATAAAACATTAATATTTTTATTGTACTTTAACTTTTATAAAAAGGGCTATGCCCGTAAATTTGTAAAAATAGATAAATAATAAATCCGAATTATAAGGCAATAGTATTAAAAATAATGTCCTTTTTAGAATAATATAATTTATTGTATTTACTGACCATGAGCAATATGAACGATATTTAAGGTGGTGCGTTATTATCCTTTAATCGATTATCAGGCGCGGATCCAGAATATAATTATGGTACGGGGAGGGGGGGCATCTTGGATTAAATTTCAGCCTAAGTCTCATAATGGCAAATTTTATTGGCTATCAGAAACAATCATAGAATTTACCAAAGTCTACAAGGACGGGGGGGAGGCTGGAAGCTATCGCTCCTTGGATCCGCTCCTGTTGTCTATTATTCACTTTCGTACAGAGATTTACAAACAGTATCTATCTCTATTTACTTTTTAAGTACTTGTCGTATACTTCTCGTGACATGACTGTAAGGAAAATGTACAACAAAATGTATTTATTAAATTTAAAATACTCTTTACGATTACTTTTTTCTAAATTTAAAATGTTTTAAATATAATAACTAGGTAATAATTAATAATAATATAAATCATAATAATAAAATGTATGACCAATAAAAATAATTAACCCCCCCCCCCATAAAAATTGTCTGTATTCAACACTAAACCTAACAGTAGCTACAGAAAATTCGTATTTTAGAGTCGATTAGCGTAGGACGCGTGAACGGATCTCGAGTTACAACCTGCGTTTATAGCAAGCTAGGTAAATTTTGTTCAAAAAATATTATAATCAATTCCTTGATTACAGCAATAAAACATGTTGAATATAATGCTGTACTCAGAAGAACAGAACGATTTTAATAATGCATACTGTTTATATTACTGCATGAAATAATAAAATTATATCAATCGTATTTATAACAAGAAAACTTGACGTAGGTAGGGGCTTATCGCTTTAGGTTCATATACGAACAATATGGTACGTTATTTAAACAGCTATAAGGTTTTATTATATATTATATTTGACAAGGCTGGACAAGTTAACAATTTTTTTTTAACTCGTCAAGTTAATATAAGAAAAAGTAAGTTAAAAGTTAACTAATGTATTTTTTATAACTGCGTTAAGTTAAAAATTAATGAATAAAAAAAATTAACTTAATTAAAAATTTTATTATTTTCGAATGTGTAAGAAAAATACGTTATCTACAAAATGAATGACAAATTTGGAATTTATATCAAGCTCAGATTTTTATGACCATGTGGTCAACCATGTAGTATGCTTAGCAGTATTTACTGAAGATTTAGAATGGGCAGTTGATGATTTATATAACTCTCTCCCACCCATTAAAGAAGGGGAGAGTTAAAATAGTATAAATACATAAATTATCCAAGTTCTAGTGTTCTACTATTAGCTACTTCACATTGAGATTTGGGATATCCATACAATTATATAAAGTATAAATACAATCAGCATAATAAGAGAGAAGAGTATATGACATACATAAACACATAACATAATATTATACTGTTATGTTTGAATAAATAAAATAATATTTTTATTTATATTGATTGTTGTTTTTTATGAATAATAAAAGGTCAATTTTCTTTAATATGTTAATAAAACTTTAGTAAATACTAAAGACTACTCTAAATTATAATTAAATTCTAATAAGTACTTTATAAACATAAAAAAATATACATTTAATAGATTTTATACTTACCATATATTATAGTCTAAGTAAGGTATAACTGTATAAGTATAATATATATTTTCTGTGATTGAAGATAGCCAATAGGTACTTTTAGTATTTATTTTAATTACATATAAGATAATCATTAGATATTTTCATGGTTATTATGGATTATAGAAAATAAAAATAAATATAGAAACTTACATAGGTAGTTGTTTTATAAATTAATTAAAAATTAAAAATTTTAACCTTTCTATAATTTATAATTAATTAAAAAACTATTCAACAACTTACTAGTCTACATCTACCATGTTCTATTTTAGAAAAAGACTTATTTGTTTATATACAGCTCTGAAAATTTGTAATATTTAAAGTTCGTCACAACTTTTAAGTAATAAACTAAAAATTGAAAACATATGGAATACATAAGATACAAGAATACAAAATCTGAAAACTGAAAAATACATTAAAATTCTTTAATTTAAAATAAAAAAACATTTTTGCATTCACCAAAACATTACTTTTTAATATTATAAATACTTATTACATTTTAACAACAATGCTATTTCAAAATTGTTGTTACAAATTTAATATCTTCTTTTCTCAAAAAGTTGACCCCCAGCACTG
Source organism: Pentalonia nigronervosa (assembly GCA_014851325.1). Taxonomy (NCBI): domain Eukaryota; kingdom Metazoa; phylum Arthropoda; class Insecta; order Hemiptera; family Aphididae; genus Pentalonia; species Pentalonia nigronervosa. The sequence goes on along the minus strand of JACXSJ010002637.1, from coordinate 3,458 downwards.
AACAGCCATTCTACAGGTGCCGATGATGGTATTGTAGTGTTATACTTAATGTAGACCGTTTTTAGTTGAATTGGTAAATCAATTGAAAACTTTATACTAGAGTTATAAATGTAGTCAAAAATCAAAATATGTACATCAGAATTATTAATAACAATTTCATTATAGAAAAAAGTAAAGAAATTATTTTCTTCATCACTAATATCAGTGTTATGAGCTGAAGGCTCAGTCAAAGATTGAGATAAAGTTTGAGAAGAAGTAATGTTGTGTTCTTGAATAAATTCAGAACTCACAAAATCAATGATATCATCTTTAGTTTCAATTCCATCTTCTAAGATTACCTAAGTCAATTTAAATTTTAAGATGAATGCTGAAGAATCTTTAAAGGGCTTAGACTGCATGTAACTATTGAATCTGAAATCAAATTTTAATATAATGTAACATTAATATTATCTTAGATTTTTATTTTATTAAAACTATGTAGATTTCAATAAACTGATTTTAAATATATAATTTAATTTGCATTTTTCAATGCCAGTACTGTCATTGTGAGAGCTTTATACTAATACAGTAATGCTCAACAGTTTATATTTAAAACTAAAAAATTGTATTATAATAAATTATATGTGTATTTATATCTTATTTTTTTTAAACTTCATATATAATATCCAAAATAATATTAAAAATCAGCTGTATAACTAGATAAATAGTGAAAAAAAATATGAAGGTGAGTAAAAGTTAAGTATAAAAGTACCTCATCCGTAATCACATGTAAAATATTCTTTTAAATTTATAATGATCAAAAATTCGCTATAATTTAGCCATGATTTATAATAATATTTAATAAATTAATTTTGCCTTTTCTTAATCCATTTTTGAGAACATTAACTAATAGTTTACAGTCATTTAAATTGTTTAAATCGTTCAATTCTTTTTTGCGGCTGTTATAGTTAGTAAAAGTACCCAACACACCCATGCTTTTCTCCTTGTAACATATCTAATGCTATTGAAATAGGTTTCATTACCTAAAAAATAATGAACAATACTTATATTTATGGATAAAAATTCAAAAATACATAAAATTAATGATTTTGGTGTAGGTGCCTAAAATCTTGATAACAATAAATAATTGAACAATTATTGAATCAATTATTAATAATTGTAAACATTTTAATTGGGAATTAATTTAAAATTATCAACATATTATTGTAAAATTTACTTTTTTTATTTTGAAATTCTAAGAAAAAAGTTGAAAATATACTAGGTACCTTTTTACAAATATGAATTTATTCATTATTTTAGTAGGTACTTATTATTTAAAAATATGAAAAAGCCAATACAAATAAAATAAATTACCTAAATATTAATAAACTTATAAAACATTTCATTATTTAACAGAAATACTTTTTGTTTTTAATTATAAACATAAATTATAATACCTTGCAATACTCAATTAAGAATAACACGTTTCTTTGAACTGAAAAAAGAGGTAGTTGAATTATTTTGAACACTTTTTCCATTTTGATTATATTGCCCAAAATACATTTAATTGCATCATAAAAAAAATTCCATCTAAAAATTTAATTTAAAATAAATTGTTTCAATATAAAACACAACTATATTTTTAATATTATTCATTTATGAATAATAAAATAACTTGCCTTGTGGAATTTTGTGTTATGAAATATCGTCCAAGAATTTCTTTGATTTTATCAGCGCACTGTGAGGATAAATATTGTTTGTTGAAATTTGGTTGACACCTATTAAATACACATCGACTATTAACTTTATAAGTACAATCTTTTTCAGCTTTTTGGATATCTACTTTAGCCATTAAATTTAATGTATGTACTGCACATCTTAGGTATTTAGGTAATTTTATTTCTGATGAATCATCAAGAATATCCTTTATATTTATGATTCTCAGTACTTCATCATTTTCAGGTTATTCAACGACTGTATTCCTTCCAGTACTATAGCGACTCAACCCACTTCTATCACTTTCATTAGTGTTATATACTCCAAAATAATTTAAATATTTATTTAATTCAAAACAAATACATCTAGAATAGATAATAATTACTCGAATGCTTTTACAAAATTTGCAGCATTGTTTATTACAAGCAGTGATGTTTTACTTTGTAAGTCTAATTCAGTGAGCACATTATCAATAAGTTCTGTAATTGCATCATACGCATGTCTTCCCAACATACGCCTGCAAGGAAGTGCTTTTGAGTTACATTCTAGTGTAGTAGGATTAAGCCAATGCACAGTAAATACCATAAAAGACCTAAAATAAAATAAAATGTCTATTTTAGCAGGTGTCATTTATTAATGTATTGTATTACCTGTGAAAAATGCTCCAGCAATCAGCAGTAATGAAAAGATAATCTATTTTGGACAGTTCATTTTTTAATTCTTGAATCATACCATTATATAAACAATTTATATCTCTCATTAAATTTCTTTTGCACATTGGTACTTTATAAGAAGATAATTTACAATAGTTGAACGCAAGATAAATACATATTCTCATAGAAAACGATGATACAGTGTTTATAATAGGCCTTAAATTTTCACATTCAAATTCTTTTTGAGTAAGTTTTTTTAAAAATTTGTCCAACTTTGGATAACTTTAACTATTTATATGGTTGCACAAAATATTGTTATTTAACCTCCTTTTACTATTTTTATTAAATTTATTTATTTGGATTTACTTGGATTTTATTCATTTGGATGTACATGCTAAAAAAAGTTAAGCATAAATGTATAATTACAAAAATATTGATTACCTATTAATTAATATTACGATATCATTTTAAACTTACCTTAATGTGAGTTTTAAGATTTGAATTGGATGTTTTTAAAGTTGACAATAATTTAGTTTTTGGAGAGCAAAGGATACATTTAAACACAAAATTTCCACTGAGATCTAAAATATCCGAAGGTAACTGTTCAAAATATTTATTTAAATGTGGCCATTTTGACTCTAGGTCTCATGACTCAATCATCATTAATTAATATTAAATACAAATAATAATAGAAAACACCACAATGGAATTATAAGAAATAAATAATTCGAAATCGACAAAATGAGTACAGCAAAATAATACAATAATTCAAATTATAAATCGTGGAGTACAAATATTTAGAATCATAGTATTAAGAAAGATGTTCAGAAATAATTTTATCCCCATGAGTTATTTTAATAATTTCAATTAATAACATATTTCTCAAGAAGTATAGCGTATGAGTTAAAATGTCACTAGTTAATGAATTATAGTTTACAAGAAAATTAATTAAGTACACAAACGTCGCAACCCGTAGTACCTACCTATACAATTGTATGATTAAATATAAATATAAATATAAATGTATATTAATATTATATAATATTATAAGAATATGTTCAATGTTCTTTTTCATTATGTATTAGGATAATGATATATATATATATATAT
>JACXSJ010002636.1:0-39979 GCA_014851325.1 Pentalonia nigronervosa | reverse complement strand
TTTACATTACTTATAATAATTTTTCGAAATATGCTATTACTCGATATCGCAAACACGGTTATCGACGGTTATCTCACACATGCAACATGTAATATGTATTGGTGCGCCGAAATTTTATTTTTAGTTTCTATTGCGAACGCGGCTCCCTTGATAATAACCGGCGACGCCCCTGGGAGCCGCGACGCACAGGTTGAAAACCTGTGCTCTATTGTACAGTGAATGTCGAGTGGGATAAATGTTATGATTTGTTAAATTTGAATTCAATGATATAAAATCATTGTATACGAAAAATAATTCTGAGCGAAAACAGTCTGTCGCCTACATAACTAAGTGTATTTTATGTTACTAATGCTATTAAAAAATTCATTTTATTACTTTTAATAATATAGTAGGTTGAATTCATTTTTGCAGAAAACATTGCATTTGAAAAATGAATTAAATGTTTAAAATATAATAATATGCTTTAAAAGTTTCAAGAACCCTCAAAAAATAATTTTAAATAATTACAATGAAATAAATAACATTATAACTCTTCATTTAAGTATTTAATTTTGTCTAAATTTGAACTTAAAATATATTAAAAAAAATTCTTTTTTTAATATATTTTTTTGATTTTTTTAGTTACACTATAAACTATTTACGAAAAACTTTTTTTTTAACTTTCAGTCCTTAGCTATAAAAACTGAACATTTTATAATTTTTTAACTACAAAACAATTTGCAAATATTTGATGATGAATTTTGGTCAAAATTTGAAGTTTAAATGCTTATAAAAAAAAAAATTGTGGCTATGTATTTTTATTGTTTTTGGTCTATTATTTTAAAAATTCACGAAGAATCTTATATTAAATTTTCAAGAAATTTGACTCAACAAAATTTTTTTTATCGATATTTAAAAAAAATTGATAAAATCAAAAATTTCTTAAGTCTACAATTAGTTAAAAAATTGTCAAAATATTTTTAATCTTTTTTGGTGTATGGAAAATGATAATCTAAACATTTGGGGAAATTTTAAAATGTCTATGGTTTCATTACATCAAAATATAAAAATCGTTCCCGGAGAAAACGGGTTAATATCCAATGTCTAATTTCAAACGCTCATAAAAAATTAGTTTGACTTTCTGGTAAATTTCTTTTTTTAGAAGGGTAGAAGAACTTATAGAGATCCTTGTATTAAATTTTCAAATTTTAGATTTGAACAAAATTTTTTTATGAATTTCCTAATTAAAAATAACTGCAAAATATTGTGATTTTTATGTATTTTCTCGAAATTTCAACTTTAGATGTTTATAAAAAACTATTAGAGATTTACGCTCAACTTTTTTTTTATTTTCAGTTATAACAAGTTATGAAAAACATTGTATTATAATTTCAAGTTTTTTGACTGAAAAAATTTTTATTTGCAAGAATAAAAAAAAATTTAAAAAACCTAAAATTTTATGGTGTGTAGAAAATACTTGTTAAAAATATTTAAATTTAAATATTTAGTAAAAATGTCATGTATTTACGGCCATTATTTCTTTTGTTACATCAAATATAAAAATAAATTGTGTCAAAAATTTACTTTGTGAAAAATTTCCGTTTTTCATAATTTTATTTTTGTTATTCCCAACGAGTGTGAAAACTATAGGGAATTTTTTACTTTTGAGCCCCCAAAGTACCAACTTGATTCGCTTTCCTACCGGAAAATATAATTATGAAGAAAATCGGAACACTTTTACTGCATTAAAAAGTAATGACAAATAGAAAAAAAAATTAAAAAAAAAAAACACAACATTATTAAATAATACATTCATCGCTCCGCTCAGAATCTAAAATTATATTACAATTTCATATTTTTTTAAAATTTTTCTTTTTTCTCAAGATTAATAATACAATTACACAAATATCTTCATTATTTTCTATTAGTTTTCTTCAACATTTTTACTGTCGATATCGAGTCATTAATTCTACATCTTTTGGGAATCCAGTTATATTTACATAAAATACTCTGTTAATTAACCACTTTAAGTTATCGGGCAATGTCCTGGAAAATAAATGTAATAAAAAGTAAAAACAATCAGTTATTAGTTATTACTTATTATGAAAAAATATCCATGTTTCAAAATACCAATAATTAATGTATAATAAATAAGTAGTAATATTGTAATAATTACAGTAATTAAAAATTGAATCATATACTAGGTATATAACTAATAACTCTATATAATATGTTTAGATGCATTTATAGTATTTAATTTAACTTGATACATTAGCATTCAACAATTAAATGACTGAGTTATTTGGTTACCCACTTAAATAATTTAAATGCGAATTAGTATCGCATTTTGATTAAAGTTTAAATGTTGTATCTATTACCTATGTACCTAACAAGTATTAAACAAAATGCACATACCTTACAAGTTTAACTGGTAACATAAAATGATTGGGAACTGAAAAAATTCTACGATTTTCTAGTATACCATTCATAACTATTTCACCAACAAAAGATGTGGGCATTTCTGGGAATCTATAAAATACATTTAGTCATGTAGAAAATATTTTAGTTTTAAAAGTGAATATTATGCTCTAACTTTTAACGTATACCTGAGCTCTAAATGTTTAGATATTTCCGGATTTGTCTCTATAAAGTACGGACACACCGTTGTCGACACGACAGCAGATTTCAATGCTCTCAGTTCGTTATGCAAACTCTCCATCATACCTAGACAATTAGACATACATATTACGAATATTAAAATATATTTGTGATAATATTATCAATTCTAGTAGGTACCTATACTATAAATAATTTCATCATGACATTTTAATGCGATCCAATATGTTTAAACAAAAAAAAATCATATTATAATATTATGTTTCAATTATTATAGTTTAGTAATATTTACCATTTATTGCCCACTTGGTTGCAGTGTATGTAGATATTCCAGACAATCCACTCATCGATGACATGGACGATATAGCGACAATTTGTCCATGATTTCTTTCTAACATCGATGGCAGTAATTCCCTATTGATCTGTAACAATTTTTTATTGTAGTCTAAAAAGCATATTGCACAAAGTTGGGAACTCAATTTATTAATCTATATAGTGGCATAGTGTGTTTCATAATCAAATCGGTTCAGATATCAAAAATAATTTTAAAAACGTGTGATGTTTTAAAAAATTGTCAAGTTAAAAATAGATTTCTAGTAAATTTAAACGTTTGTATTAAATTAATATCCTAATTTCAACATTTGTTTTTCTAAAATCTTCAGATATGGTACTAATTGAAATGCGGCGCGAAAGGTAAAATTAAAACCGACGGAAATTACACCATAATATACGAGGTATCGTATATTATGTCGTCTGCACTGTACTATCGTCGCGGCTCCGCATATGTGCAGTGTTGCGAGTTAGGTCGCCTACTTCTGGCACCCCGCAGAGCTCACCCAAATTTGTCCCAGAAGATTGACGTTGATCAGGTCCTCGATGAGCTTATCCGATTCGGGATTGACGTACATGTGGGCCAATACGATACCCGCGTTGTTCACCACTATGTCCACGGGGCCCAGTTCTTTCGTGACGGTCGCATGCATGGCCCTGATTTGCTGCCGGTCAGTGACGTCGACTCTGTAACTCTTGGCCTTCCCGCCGTGCCGATTGATCGCGTTCGCCGTCTCGGCACACCCTTCGCCGTCGACATCAACGCAAACGACTTTGGCGCCCAACGCGTGGAACCTCTTGCACAGCTCACGGCCCAAACCTCGAGCTGCCCCGGTAACCTGTTTATTAATCTTTTTATTAGTCCATAATATGGCAGGGTTCTAGTACACGTCATGTGCAGCAAAGGCGTATTTGGGGCACGGGGGCGACCGCCGTGGGCTGAATTATCGTATTATTGCACAAAAATATTAGCTCCACTGCACCGATGAGTGAAAGTCCTAAATCCGTCAAGCTTCGACACTGTACAAATGCTGTAATACTATATAGAAATTTAGGCATTATGTATTATAACATAAAAGTGTGCCCATTAACCGCTTAAATATTGCACGAATATCGGTTTTGACAATAGAAATTGAGTTGAAAAGAATCACGTGAAAAAAATAACCATAATTGTCAATAGGTGTATGATATACAAACAAACATTTAGAAATAAATAGATATCATAGAAATTAAATTTTTTTAATACTCACCAAAACCACTTGTCCATTAATGTTTTTTCGTGGAGAATTATAAAATAGTTTTATTATTGCCCACAGAACAGCCGGTATTATAAGCAAAATGCACAACAATATTTCGAACATTAATCTTATTGGATTGGCTGGGATTTGTTTGTAATGACATTTTTTGGAATATTTATTTTTTGCGATTGTCATATTTGTATATTTTTAGTTAAGCTAATATACGTTTCTACTAGGTATTTAAAATGAACTAAAGTAATTGAAACCGAACGAAAATTAAATAACCAATACTTATAATGATTTGATGCTGCAATAGACCATTTGATTCAACAACATATTTATTCAAAAATTGCTGAGTAATTTACAATTAAATTTTATGTCAATAAGAATTAGACAGTGCAATGATAATTAATTTCACAGATAACTAATGAAAGTGGCATGAAGGTTAATATGGTAATATTTTATTTTTGGGAAACAAATATTATTTTAAATATTTTTAATACTTCAATACTAAGATTCTAGCTAGTTAGTATATAACATTTACTTCTTATTCAATTTTTAGACTTGAAAATTATTGACAGTGATTCCTTATCATCGCAGTTTAACGATTAGAACTTAAAGTTCGTTCTCTGTATGGATGTCATTAGTACAAACGACAAAATAATGCTATGGAAAATTATCTCTTTACTATTTTTTATTCTTTATAATAAAATATACCTATTATAGTATATTATTTATTACTGACTACGGTTGTCAATTTTTTCTTGGTAGTTAGGCAATTAACTCCAGTAAAAATATATTTTAAAAGTAAAAAAAGTACTCAGGTCTGAAATATATAACAGTGCTTTAATTTTATTTTTGGTACGTCAAAAAACATCTTTTATAAAAAAATAGGTGCTAATGCACACCTTGCAATCTGTAACCTCTCAAATGGTATGCCTGGTACCTATACGGCTATACTTATATAAATAAACTTAATTTATGATCTATATACATTTATATATAAACAGTTAAATATATTTTGATACTTTTAGGCAGATATAAACTGTGTATACATATATAGTTACAACAGTTAACTATAATATCTATAAGGTAATAATATTTTTAGTCTCATTTTCAATTTCTCTTTAAATGATTGTTCGTTGTTTAGCTTTGTGGTATCATTATTTAACCATCAAATATTTTTAATAATGTATCGAATTTTTTAAGTAAAAAAATTGAATAATTATGGCTTATGGCATGGAAAATTATTACAATGGCTGCCATAGTGTCATCATATCTCTTGAATATTAAATAAATAATAAATTTTAAATAAAATTATCTGTATTATTTTTAGTTTAAGTAATAATACTTAATGATTTTAATATCATATGGTGTTGGAAAACAATTATCTAGATATTTGAGTAGGTATAGAAACTATAATAGATAGGTAAGAGCGGTAGTACGTTTTTTTAGTGATAGCTAACCTTACACAGTTACACCGTATTGACTAGTTCATGCCATGCCATTTATAAAATATATGGATTAAAAATATGAAAATGTTTTATTATATTTAGGTATTCAGTATTTTTAAAATGATTTTTATTAAATAAAATAACAGAATAATGATATTTTAGTATACTTAAAACTTAAAAGTTATAATAATTAAAACTAAATTAATTTATTCTATAAACTGTTATAAATTATTATAATATAGATGGTAGATATCACAATATTAATCAAATATTAATTTTTTATACATATACATTTACTACTACCTATTGTTGTTTTAAACTAAAATTAAATATATTAATAATATTCTGGATACATATTAAAGCAAAACGATTATATCCATCTATAATGTTAATATATCATTAAATTTTAAAATGTGTCCTAATTAATATGACATTATCTTATAATTATCTATTATTTTATTAATTAATATTATAAAATATAAAAATAGATTTTTTTTTAATGTTAATAAATTTGTATTACTTGATTAACTAAACAATGGCTTTATATTAAATAATTTATACAAATATTGATCTCGTAAAAAACATTTTGATTAGGTAGGTATTATAATATATAATAGGTAATTCGGGCATCCAGGCATTCATTTACTAGGACAGCGCTTACAAAACAAACAATATCATTTAAATATAATTATATTCGAACGCAGTTCTAAAATTATAAAAATATCTTCAAAATCATACAATTATTATCCATCATTATTACCTATAATACTTTTGGAGTTGCAACTTCTAATGTGATTGTAGGCAACGGTTTACGATCGCCTACTTTACGCATGATCAAGGAACTGTTTGATGAAAGTGAAGATTTTTGAATTCCAGGTTTGATCATAGTTTTTACGGAAATGACACTTTTTAGTGTCGTTGAGTTTTCCACAGTTTTCACAGCGACCATTTCTGTCTGTTTTGTAGCCGACCTTGAGACAATATTTTCAACCGAAGGTATGCTCTGCTTTTTTGTGTCTTCTTGTATCTCCACCAGTTTTGTACTCGTTGTAATTCCAGATTTTTCTATAGAACTTGTTAGCCCTACTGCAGTCTGTGGGGTATCCATTGTTTTCATAGCGACCATTTCTATTGGACTTTTGCTTAACTCTACCGACGTTGTTATGTCTGTAGCTTGGGTATCTGCAGTCTTATCTGCATCAGTCGCATTCACAGGTTTTTTTACGACCTTTAAGGCTTCGGCGAATGTTGGTTTTTCTACAGTTTTCATGGTAATAATTTCAGTAGGTTCGTTAGTTGTTTTCTTAATGACTTGTGTGTCCAAACCATTTACGCGCGATACATCCACTGCAGATTCTTCAACCAATTCCTCGTTTGTTGCACCGTCCGTAGGTCTCTCTATAGTCTTTACGACGATCATCTCAGCGGGTTTGACTTCCCCGATCTTTTCAGATTCTACTATTTTTACGGTGGTTATTTCGTTTGATTTATCTTCGGTGTTCGTGTTCTTTGCCGGTGTTTCGTGGACTTTAATAGTTTCGTCGTTAGTAATTTTGTCTACTGTTTTTACATCAGATGATGATAATACGCTTACGGGTATTTCTTCGAAATTCGTCGAAAGTGTCTCAATTGTCTTTACATCAGTATTCGAACCGTTCGCAATCTCTGATACCTGTAAGGCTGTTTCATCTGCAGCTTTTTCTACTGTTTGTATCGCAACCATTTCTGTAATATTATTGGTTTCGACGGTCGCACCGACCACTGCCGCAGGTTTTTCTACGTTTTTTACAGCTACCATTTCAGAAGGGTTTACCGCAATACCAGCTGCTGGAGTTACCGGCGAATCAAAATTTTTCTCAAACGGATTAGGCGTTTCACTCGGTGTTGTAGCTTCAGAATAACGGTCACGACTCACGATTGTTTTTTGATCATCAAGATCGACCGGAATGTTAATTTCAGACACGGGCGCTGCAGCAGCCGCGGGTGCCACGGCCTGTAATTTGTCTTGGCTCGAAGTTGACGTAGAGTAGAGTTCTTCGTATCCTTGTGATGACGTCGGAAGGTATGTTGGCGGTAACTCGCTGTAGGGTACTTCCGGTTTTACTGTTTGCACCGTGCAGTTCACCGGTTTCTTGTGATGTTTTTTTTTCGACTTTACACTGTTGTGGCGCCCGAATATTTGATGCACCTTATTGCCTTGTAGTATATCTCTCTGAGCGAGTCCATCGTTCGCCAACAATATTATGGCGACATCGTCCACTTCCACCTGCACATTGAATTCGCCCTGTTGCCTCTGGTCGTATGTGACCGTAGGGGCGGCATGCAAGGCACCACAGAAAACTATTGAAAAACAAACGATCCGCAACGCAACCACCATCGTGCTGTATAACTACACTACTGCAGTCTGTAGCTCCTATTGCTACTAAATGATGGCTCGGCAACGATCGAGAAGGTATTTTTCCCCTAGCGCACTCACTGGTCATGATTTCGTATAACCGGTAGTCACAATAACAAACTGGAAATTACAGTTTAAAAACACCGCGTACCGTGTACAGAACTTTAATTTTACTTATAGTCCAGTCCCGTACATACAGGTACCGTTATGATATTAAATTGTGTGTACACTGAATTGGGTAATTATATAGTTGTTCTGACCACAATCGGTTGAGATTTAAGAAAAGTATTATTAGCATTTGGACGGTCATCGAACTCGCTCAGTCATGATATTGACCTTTATCGCATTACCGAGAAACGAGTAGGTGACAACTATATACAAAACTCGTTCTTAAAAATCATTAACTTGTTTGTATAATGTGTGGGTAAATGAAAACTGAAGAGGTATGCAATATAATAGTTTTAGTACACAGGTACAGGTACTAGCAATTCAATACATATTTGTAAATTTTAAGTAGGTATATATATCAGTACTTACGGGAAAGAAATAACCGTCTTAGCGTAATAAATTATAATAAAGTTATAAACAATATTACATTATTACTCTAATAGCAAAAACTAATAATGAATAATTTGAACTAAATTAAATTTTACCTATTATTAATATTTCGAACTTTAATTCTATTTTGTATTAATTCTATATAACAATCAATTGTCCAATGTTCGGTGTCATTATTTCTTTGATTTCATGTCGTATAAAAATATAATTAAAAAAAAAATCAAGCTTTATAACGTCTATATTTATATTTTATTATTATAAAGATGCCGGTAGTTAACCCATGTATCCGTTACAAGTGCACGAAATCGTGATTTTTCGTGCTTGCTAACGGAACCGAGTTCATCTCACGTGAATTTAGCGAATAAATTTGACAGTCATGGAAATGGTTGTCCGAATTTTAATTCACACACTACTCAGAAAATGTCCGATCATCTTGCTATTATTATTTTTATTATTGTAATATTTTTTTCATTTTATTATTTACGCACGCGTTCACGGTTACCTACCGTCAGCAAGGTATACGCACGCCGCCCCACGTTTCGTTATTATGCGTAAAAAACGTACACCATTAGGTACAATACCTGCAACTTATTATGTTTTATTAATTATAATGTCAAGTACTTGTTTAATTTTATCACTATCATATTATATAGCTATAGGCACCTAGTGATATGGTGATTATGAGGTCCTCCCCAATTATAATTTCAGAATACACTTTTGAACGTTTAACTCTTATTTATATATTATATTAAATCAATATATGATACAACATTTAGTTGAATTATAGATTTAAAAAATGAATAAATAATATTATAAGTGTATTGTTTTTTTTTATTATAAAATAGTAAATGTATAATCTGTATTCCATATTATTTAATAAGCAAATGAGTTCTATAAGAATAATACGTGATAGATTCAAAAAGGAATTTAGAATTTTTTTTTCTAGACCAAAGTAAAAGAAATATGAGTAGATTCATTATTGTTGATTTATATACTTCCCGTCATAGATTTTACCATTTTTGTAATTTTATTAGGAAGTTTTTAAGGTTTTCCGTGGCTAGGTTTATGCCAGTTATCACTCTACAGGTCAAGTAATTAGCAAAAGTGCTAATAGTGTTTATTGGAGCGTGTGTAGACGGCGGCGTGTGGTAGGCAATACGCATAGATGGACCTATGGCGGTAGGTCAGCATTCGGTAGATGGCAATGTTATATAGGTAATATTTAAGAGGCAAAGATAAAGTCTTGAGAAACGCCTGCTATTATGGAGTGGACGACCTTTTATGAAACTTGCATGGTCCTCGGCGGCATATAATATTCAAAACAAACAAATAAATACATTCACGGGATTGAAACACAATAAATGTAAATTGGAGCAATTGCTTTTCGAACTCCATGTTAATCTTGACCGGTCTCTCGTAGCGGATGATTCGCCAGAAACGTTGAAGGGCCTATACAATCATGCCAAATGTTGCCACGATGTACTTACATATAAATAAAGAATAATAAACCATAATATGCACAATACATATTGTGTTGCGGTTGCGTTCTGGTGTGGAGTAATCGGACGACCGGATAAACAATTGTATTACCTATTAAAATCATAGCATAATATAGAATATTGAGGTACAAGATGACATTTATAACCCGAATCATTGTGTCCGTGGAAAAATAAGTCAAATGTTTACAACGAACAATATCAAAATCAGCTTGTCAACACGTAAAACAGGTTGTTTCATTTTTATTTTCCTATAGGTACGTATAATATTATAGGTACATATTATTATATTATGTAGAATATACTTGCCTCATGCCTGTTTGGTATTTTATTTTAGCTATTTCCATCCGAAGTCTTAAATGCATTCCTCGTCTGCGAGTGTATATATAACTACTATTGATGAGCACGCTTTTATAAGTCGAATGAATAGCAATAATACACGTTATCAGATAATATACTACAAATTATAATACTTTCTACTGGGTAGAATCTATTTGTATGTGCACCACAACACACAATGTGCACCAAAAATGTACGAGTGTGCACTACGATTTGATTATGTGTACACTATACAGTCTACGAAACAAAAATTAAATAATATGCCAGTCACTAGGAAATATGAGTATTTTCTGAATTGTATTGAATTTGAAGTAAAAGTATCATTGTTACCAGCTATATTATTATTTATTTTTATCTATTTTCAAACATTGTTATATCAGTTATATAAATAGATCTGTATACCAAAATAGAAAATATATTTTTTTTTTGCAATAAAGTTTCGTTTTAACTAAATATTTCATAATAAATATGCATTGTTATGAATTCAATTAGGTATTAAAAACTAAAAAGTTAAGTTTAAGTTTTTTATTATTATATATTCTATTTAATTTTATTGGTTTTGATTAAAATATAAATATTTTGTTGTTTTATTTAATTGCATTGTTAAATTATTATATATCTATATAAATACAAAAAGGAAAAAAAAATTATGACTGTAGTAATATTTTGTGAGTAGCGAGAAAAAATTTCCATTTATAGCAGTAAAATTAAGCATACAATCCAAAATGTTATAAATAATAGGGCCTATAGTTTTTACAATAACCAATAATATCGTTCTCATAATCAAATATATTATGCATTTATATTAACATTCATCATTCGTTATAGCGTTGTGATATTGTATTGATTACTAACTATATATACTCTCGGAAAAATCAATTTCTACAAAAGTTAGGTACTTAAGTGAGCAAGTTGATTTTGGATTTTCCAACAAATAGAGGGTTATTTACTACTTGCCAGACGGCGTTTTGTTATTATTTTTTTTTTTTTTTTATATTAAATTAAAACTTAAAGTAGTTATATTAAAATATTCAAACCGTAACGTTAAAGATGTTTACAGTAATAAGTATATACTATTTATGCCTGTTTTTTCTAAAAAATATTTCCATATTTTAACGGTTATTTTATTATTTATTTGTTATACCTATTATTATTTATATTTGGTAAAAAGCGTATTTTTATAAACCGATAACATTTGCGTTCCTATTTTAATTTTTAACTGTTATAGTGGGCGGAGTGAAATACGAACGAAAAAATAAACATTGTTCGAATAGACTTCCATCGAAATATAATCAACTTACGTGAGTATAGTTTAGACTTGACCGTCGTTGTTCAACCAATCATAACATGCATTTATATTTTATATATAATTTTTTTCTATAACTAGAATTCCTCACGTACGCTGGATGGTCGTGTGACGATTTTTTTAGTCTCTACCATTATCTCTGTACATATTCTCAGTATATTTGGTCACGATTCGTCTGCTAAATAAGTAAATCGAAAACATATTGTCGGTTAACGCACACTTGCAGACTACAGTTATAGTTATTACAGCCTTACAAGATACAGAATATAAAAAAATAATCAGACGGCGATGATGAGTGTACCGGCAGGTATGTGTAGTTTTTGTTATTATTCTTTCTCAATGATCCTTATTTCATAATATGTAATTTATTCGTATAAATTATAAAATATAATAAATGATGAATTAAAATTAAGTTATTTGTTTGCTAAGACATCGAAGTACAAATTGTTCTTGAATAGTTGAATAAGAACTATATCCCACTATGCAATTTTCTGTTTCTATGACATCGCAAAATAGTTTCAATAAAACATAAACATTGTACAATTTGTTACAATGACATTTATAAAACATTTAAACAACCGTAAATGTCCAAAATTGTAGTCATACTATTAGGATGTTAGATGATACTATAGATTATATTATTATAATATGTATCTAATCTAACTTAACTCATAGGAATATATTTTTTTTTAAATTATTTATATATAAATATAAATTATATAATGCAGGCGATTAGAGTCTATACAGACCTGCGTTAACATTCAACGTTAAAATAAGTAGATGAAGGCATAAACATCACGTACGTATGAAACATAATTATAGTTATTATATTTATTGTGTATAATATATATATTATATACATTTGAAAGGTACCTATAAGACCTAATTATATTTTTTTCACTTTAATATTGGACGTGCTTTCAACTCGTATAATACACATCAGAAAATGCAGAATACTAGAAAAGTACCAAATTATACGCTTTGTAATGAATTACTATGATAATTTCGTAAGTTTTGCATTTTATTTGTACATAAATTGTTTACGAGTACCTATTTAGTTATTAATCGATTCTTATGCGTGTTTATTGGATTATTGGACCACAAACAATATACATAAAGGTACCTAATACATATTGTAGAAAGAATTTTCTAGAAATTTGCAATTTGTAAAATACAATATGTAATTAGGTACTAATTACACATCACTAGGGGGTTCCGTTGTGTGCAGCCCGAATCCCATCCGTCTTTGCTCCGCTTACACCGACCACCTCGGCGAAACACACCTCGAACTTGTGTCTTGACTGTCTATATAAGCCGATTGATTCGTTTTCTGTTCACCATTCATTCGCCACGAGATATTCCACAAAGAAAAATAACTTGTATAATAATGTCCGAGTTTCCGAACGGAACAACAAAATCACAGTTTGAAACGCATTCAAGTTTGGCCCACATTTCAAACGGCAACGTGGCAGATTTCGGCACGTGATAAAATATTTAGGTATACATGTTGGTGTGATGATGTTTCTAAACATTTGTTCCGGATTCGATTGGATACAAAATACCATGATGTATAGAATACCTAGGTTTATAGATACAATATATATATATATACATTTCTTTTAAATTTAAAATAACCCTCGGAAGCAGTGACCATTATTGGGCTATATATTTATGTATTGACTCGTATTGACAATTGACGGTATATTTACGTATTACTTTTATGAATATGGATTAAATAAAAATTTGATTAACGTTTTTCAAATACGACAATGTGTATAAACGGTTAAGACGTAATAAAGTCTGTTGAGTAGATTGGCGGCAACGATGAATTTGATAGTGGCAGAGATATATAGTCGTGGTTTCTATTTAGCGATTCGGCCAGTGATTCCGGTGTTCGAAAAACAAGAATTTTAATGATATATATTCACAAATAAACTAATAACACAGCAAATACAGTATAATATTATATATATATATTATACAAGTTATAACATATATTGTTATACAAACTCCAGCGTATTAAGAAAATAATATCTAATGGTGGTGTCAGTGGATTCGATTAATGTCCAATAATTTGAGTTTGTATATTGTCAAAAGTTTAACGTATCTTAAGCTGAGTTTAATGTATGATAACAATTTGCATACAATATAGGTAGATACAAATATACAATATACTTTCATTATTCACATAAAGTAATGAAGGTACCTATATATTATATTGAGGTAAATTATTAATATTAATATCTCAATATATTAAATTAAAATTTTTACATATTATAACATTATAATAATATGTTATATATTTCAATATGTATATTGCATATGGATGTAACGAAAACGGGTCTAAGTCTTAGGCACTAAGAACTGTTAATTGTACCCATACTCGTATGTAGGTACAAAGATTTAATCTCTTTTCAGAATATTGTTTTATACATTATTGGAACCGCGGCGGGGTATCTGAACGCGAAAGTCATTGACACGGTTTAAAACTATAGGGAATATACAAAAGAGGAGGCAATAAGAAAACAGATATAGAGAGAGAGTGGTTACGATGTACAACAAGAATCATACGATATATTGTACAAGTACGGCTAAAAATATAATTATTACTAGGTAAGCAAATGCAAATATATTTGTAAAAATGGTTTTATGTATGTTTTTTGTGAATAAAATTTTCAAGTATGTAAGTATCAAGTGTTGAAAACTTTAAACAGACCGAACATAGAAATTTAAAGTTATCGAATTTAATGCACATATTTTAATATACAAAAATTCATTAAAATGGTTATAATTATGTTTTTTTATGCACAGAATATATAAAGAAGTCTCCTATTTATGTAGTTAGGGAGGTGTGACGAGGCTTCAGTTCCTCCTTAAATTCTTACGAAAATTGTTTTTGTTATATAATATATTGGTATAATGTATTTAAGGTTTAAGTATTGTGTTAAAAAATAAATATTTAATAAGTATTACATATTATAATTATATATATATATCATTTAATATATAGACACAGTAGTATGTTTACGAAACATAACATACCTACCGATCTTTTCTATTGTAAACAAATTATTAAAACGATTATTCAATGTATATTGTTAAGCCCTTAAAATAAAACGATATTAATTGACATCATATTTAGGACTCCTACTCGGTAGTCGGGGTACTCGGCGCGAATGTATATATTTAATATACTTATTAGTTACGTATAATAAATACCTAAGTCACTCCGTTTTAAATTATATCTAAACCTATACTGTCATGGCCTATTCGTGAGGTCACTACATTTGAATGTAGATGTTGGTCTAGAAACCTGAAATAGGGTACAGTATTTTCTTCAAAAAAACGACAAATAGAAATTTAGTTTATTTTAGGTGCCTATATTAAATAATATTACAATTATGATTATATTTTAAATTATTTATATTATAATTTGTATGTATTTATTATATACATTGTACGTAGATACTTTATTATAATATATAACTCATCCAAAGTAGGTAAAGAGGTAAAGCGCTTTATTCCAACATGTCTACCCACATCTATGTTGTAACTTGTCACCGTTTTATAAAATGTACAACATATCTGCCTACCAAATTTGTGTTCAGTAGTTCCAAAATTTTGTTATTAGTTTAAATTATAGTATCTTAGTATAGTAGATTGACCTATTATACCAAACTGAAATGTAAGAATACTGTCTGTTTCTACGTCGATGTTTTTTCATATTATAATTTCCAAGTGAGATAATATGCGTTCCTTGTAAAATTTGACAATTTAAAAATACATCAGGCACATTATATGCTTTCATGGTTTAATAAATCGCAGTCTACTTGTTCAAATTTAAATTGAAATACAAAAATATTAAAAAAAAAAAATCACATACTTATAAAATTTTATAGTAAATAAAAGATTCTTATTTGAAAAAGGAAGTTTGTAAAATCTCAAGCATTAAATATATATATATATATATATATAATAATGTAATTTATATATTTATAAGTCATACGTTTTGATACTTGAATATTCGAAAAATCAAAATCCAAATAAATGCATTATTAAAGGATAAAATGGGGTTGAGCATGACTGGTGAATCACTCTGTATAATCACTATAATATAAATACTGTTGCGGTCGAGGTCGCTGCAGCTCTGCAATTGCCGCGGGTCGGCGTACCGCTGCTCGAACTGGTCCGGCCACCGCAGGGGCGGCTCAGACGCTCAGTCGCGCATCAGACGCTGCGCCGTCCACTCGTTTGCCGATATCCATACGTGCAACAGTACTGTAATATTATTATCGGTTGCCTGCTGCAGTGTCGTCTCCGCGATATCGTCGCACAGACGGAACGGGACACGAGCCGCGTTGGCACATCATCGTGCACAGCGCAACAACAACAAAACATTGTAATAATATTGTATAGACGTATCGCACGCGGAGGGTCGTCGTAAATATTGTAATAATTTATTGATATTAAATTACCATCTCGTCCGTGCTGCAGCTCGCTGCGCACACGACCAGCAAGCATGCACTACTCGCAGCGACGCTGGTGCACCGCCGCGGTCCCGGTCCTGGTGCTGTCAGCACTGGTGATGTTGGCGCACGGCGCAACGATCAAGTTCGACCAGAGCCAGACGGGTGACTACAATCTGCAGATACACCTGAAGAACATCGAGCTGTACGCGGTGTTCGACGACTCTGGTGGCAACGACGACGAAGTGAGCAAACTACGTTGTCACCTACATTATAATATCCGCTAATATGTCGTATTATACTATTTATGCTTACATTTGGGGGTTGGAACTTTTAAGATTTTTTTTGGTTTAGATTGTTTCTTAGAGAAGCACTGATACTGGTTTCGGAACGGTACTTACACAAACTATTATTATTTACACTGACAGATTAAAACTTACCTAAATTGCGTTAAGAAATTACAATTAACTGCGAAGGGGCGGGGGCATCTATAATTTAATATTTGTGAGAACTTAGCACATCCAATCAAACCCATAGCTCCGTGTACATATGGTAGATAATAAGTACGAGTTACAGTAAATATCTATACACCTTTAAGGAATAAACGTTTTATGCGTTTTGTGGTGTTAATAGACTTTAAAAAACAGTCAATTTATAGTCATTTAATGTGTGCAACTTTTCCTTTAAAAAAATTATTTATATGAAATATTTGATTTATATTTTATGCTTTAAAATAAACATATATTTAATGAACAATGAAATAATAAAATAAATACAAAGCTTTTATTAACGGTTTTATATAGAGTGCATATAGAATGTAAAGATATAAATATTTAAAATGTATTTCTGTTCGTATAGGTACCAGATTACCTACACTATTCAGTGTAAAATTATATTATATATTAAAATAAATTTAATAAATAAAAAATAAATAAAAAAAATTAATAAAAAATAAAAAATTTTTTATTTATTTATTTATTTATTTTTAATATTTTTTTTTTATATTTATTAATATTATATTTTTTTTTGTTATTTTTATTAAATTATATTTAAATTTATGCGATCATATTGGTATATATACATAATTTTATATCCGAATGTGGTTGTAATATATCTAGTAGTTTTACAAAATTATAAATACATATACATAAATTATGCTTAAATATTTAATGTATAAAGACTATCATTTTATGGATTTCTCATGTTTAGCATAGACTATTATTATATGCATACAACTTACATTAAACTGCCGAGTATTTCATTTAACTAGCTATAGATACCTACAATAATAATTTTCTAATTAAATTTTTGTATTTTTTTCAAAACTGTTTTTATATAGTTAGAAAAAATTAAAAGTTATTAGTATCTATAGTCGTGGTTTATGGTTATAACACTACTATTCTTACAAAATCATCTTATTTTATTGTTTTTTTTTTAACATCAACTTATATATTTTTATTTTTAATGTAGAGTAGTTTGTTAAACTGTTGATTATCGGACTGTTTTTTTGATGCAACATTTAGGTAATAATAAATATTCATGTAAATAGATATAAATTATAGATTTAAATTTATTGCCATTTTATCATGTTACGAACTAATTAACAGATTAATATTAATATTAATAAATATTTAATATTTATATTTTTTATTATTTTTTTATTTTTATATTAATATTTTTTTTACAGATTAATTACAATAATACAATAATAAAAAATCTTGAAATTAATCTTAAAGACTAAAAAATTAATTTATTATAAGAATTGGTTTATTCCCGGAAGCTAAGGTTTGTGGAGGAGACAAAATAAAAATACGTTCGTATTTTGAAATGTCAAGTATCTTATATAATTTACATGGTGCACCTAATTTAAATCCATAATGTCATAACTATAAATATTAAATAATTAAAAAGAAAAAGTACTATACATACAATGAACTATAAAGATTAACTTAACATAAACAAAAAATAATGAAACAAACAAAGAAGAAAAACAATATTAACTATACAAATTTTAATTCATTATAAACAGAAAACAATATAATGTAATATTATACAGATTATAATAAATTAATAACATTAAGATACAGACTTTTATAACTGTCTTATTTTATATTTAACATATTTTTCATATAAATTATAATTTTGGAAATTATTTTAATTAATACTTAGTAAATTACAGAGATTTGGGACTTTTTTTCCAAATCCACTATTATACTTATGAAATCTAAAAACATGTTTTCTTTTTGGCATGTTCTATAATTATGATTAAAACTAATATCATTGATATTATTATGATTGAAATAATATGAATTTCATAATATTTCTTTAGCTTTTTATGGAGTTGTTTTAGATTTAGTCAGTCATACGTAACAGAAATAATATCGGCATTTGTATGAAACGGTTTATTAAAAGTAATCCTAGGGTCATATTTATTCAAACTACTTGTGCATATGCAGACTTTTTTCAGTTTAATAACAAAAATCGACTGTAAAAAAGTATAGCCAGTTAAAGGGATATCCGTTTACATCCATCATCAGACACGCATAAACAATGCTGAATTTCTGAATACACCTAACCTTAACACGATTTTTGCGCAGTATGAAGACTTACCCGATTACACGGACACACTCGAAGGTCCCGCCAAACCACCGCAAAACGCGTCCTCGACTTACACTCCGACATCGAGCACGGCTGCAACAGCGGCTGTCGTTAGTACGAGTTCGCCGGCGTTGGCGTTGCTGGACCCGTACTCGCCATCCAACAGCGACAAGATTGTCCAGATGGTCGAGGCGCTGATCGCTAGCAACGGAAACACTTCCGACTTGCCCGCCGAACAGCCACCGTCGTCGGCGGTCGCCGTCACGCCGTCGTTGTTGGCGTCACAACCTTCTCCGTCCGGTCAGTCACCGTTGGCTGTCGCCGCAGCGTCCGCAACCAACAGCACAGCCAACCGGAAGTGCGGACCTGGATATTTCAGAGACCCGATGGGCCGGTGTCGGCGCATCCGAAAACCACATTTACCGTAAGAATAGCATATACATATATTATATAATATATATATATATATATATATTCAAAAACATTATATTATATCATTACTATTTTTTTTTTTAAAACACAATATACACATTTTAAGTCACTACGTGCCAGCTATTACCTATATAGTTGTTATTCATTAATGAGTCCAGTCCCCATTAATTATCCTATAAATTGCAGGCTACAAATTACAATATGTAAGTTTAAAATAGGCACCTTTATAAACTTAGCTATATCTTCTTTAGTCTGTTTATTTCAATTGTTATAGGTATGCACTTAATTAAATTATTTTCTTGGTTGTAGTCTTGTGGATACAAATCTAATATTTGATTTTATGTGCAAGGTGATTTATCAAGCAAGCTCAGTCCCATTTATTTCAATTTTAGGTTCTGAACGGAGCAATGAAAGAATTGATTTTACAATATTCTGTTTTTTTTTTGTGTCAGTCATCACGTTTTAGTGCAGTCAAAGTGCTCGGTTTTCTCCATCAGTATCTATTTGATAGAAAAGTGAATCTAGTTGGAACTTTGGGGAGTCAAAAGTAAAAAATTCCCAATAGTTTTTAAACGCGCAGGGAAAATAAAAAAAAAAAAAAATTAAGGATAAACGGGAATTTTTTCGCAAAGCAAATTTTTAACAAAATTTATTTTTTTTTATGTAACAAAAGAAATAATGGCTGTAAATACATGAAATTCTTACCTAATATTTATATAAGTATTTTCTATACACCATAATTTTTTCAAAATATTTTGATTTTTTTAAATTATTTATAAGCATCATAAATTTTCAGGTTTTTTAAATTTTTTTTTATTATAGCAGATAAAATTTTTTTCAATCATGTTTTTCATAATTTGTTATAAGTTAAAATAAAAAAAAAAGTTGAACATAAATCTCTAATAGTTTTTATAAGCATCTAAAGTTGAAATTTCGAGAAAATACGTAAAAATCACAAGTTGTAGTTTTTTTTTTAATTAGGAAATTCATAAAAAAATTTTTGTTCAAACCTAAGATTTGAAAATTCAATACAAGAATCTTTATAATTTTTCTACCTTTCTAAAATGAAAAAAAAATTACTAGAAAGTCAAACTAATTTTTTATGAGCGTTTGAAATTAAACATTGGATATTTACCCGTTTTTTTAACGATTTTTTTATTTTGATGGCTATAACCATAGCCAAAAAAGATTAAAAATATTTTGAAAATTTTTTAACGAATGTAGGCTTAAGAAAATTTTTGATTTTATCAATTTTTTTTAACCTACTATATTATTAATAGTAATAAAATAAATTTTTTTAATAGCATTAGTAACATAAAATACACTTAGTTATGTAGGCAACAGACTGTCTTCGCTCAGAATTATTTTTCGTATACAATGATTTTATATCATTGAATTCAAATTTAACAAATCATAACATTTACCCCACTCGACACTCACTGTACAGTAGAGCGTTACCCACTTGCCGACCTTTTTTACTTTTAAGTGTTTATGATAAGCACACGATTTTTGTTTTTTTTTTATATATTTGATGGTAGCAGTGAGGAGTGGCGTACATAGGAATTATTTTCACTCTGAGCCAATTAACCATTAATAAGCTTATATAGCCATAACTAGAAATGTTTTTATTTTTTTTTTTTGTTATAATTTTGATATAACTAACATAAATAGAGATTTCTCAATTTTATCTTATAAATATTTATTATTATATTAAAAATATTATGTAAAATATGCATGCAATGTTTTAATTGAACCTAAAATGTTACTTGTGTGCCCTGGACCAAGTGCTTCCCCTTTTGACCCTATATATGATACTGGATCGTATGTACCTTAATTACCTAATTTCGTAAATCAAAATTTCGTCGAGTAGATTTGAGTTATTAAATTTAAAGTTAAAAGGAAAATATCCATCATGTATGGTAAAGTTATTATTATAATATAGCCTCCAAATGTCGGTTGAAATGATTGAATGATGATTTGAAAATTATAACAAGAAATGTTCCGAGTATAATATCGAGTAATAACATCTACTCGACTATATTATATTTTATATTTTATTTGAAACTAATAATAAGTTCCATTAGTTATTATCTTATATTCATAAAGTTAAATAACTCAAAAACTATTCGTTCAAATTTCGATTTATATGCATTAAAATCTTCAAAAACAAAATCCATGTGATTACAATTTAAAGTAAAAAGTGTATAGTTATTTAATATAGTCCTAATATTCCACGCATACCTTAAAAATTCCTCAAAAAACAAATTTTGAATCAATGCATCTAATAGCTATCATTAAAGGTTAAAAAGGTGTGGGTGAACATGCTTGGTTATTAACTCTATACATATTAATATACAGAGTATAACAGAAAGATTTGACAAATGAAATAACTTGTGTTCTAATCAATATTTATTCATTTTTTTTTTCATATAGTTAATCGAACATTCAATCGTTTATTTTCTACAATTTTTTTGAAGTTTTTAGAAATTTGAAATGTTTTCTCCTTTATTGTGATAAAATAAACCACTATCATCAGTTATTACCGATAACATTATTATAATGACTATTATGGATTTATTTTTCTAAGAATTTCAAAAAATTGTAGGCAATAAATGATTGCATTTTAAGAGATATTTTCACAATCAAATTTTTTCTATTCATCATATTTACAAATTGGTTATTTTACTTTTTCCAGAAAATTTTTTTATCAAATTTAAAATTTTTTATTTTCATTAATAAAAAATAAAACCATTTTTTTTATATTATACCTACATGTATCGCAAGCGCTTACAAATTAAACAACAAAAAAAAATTTGAATATTCAATATAACAAAAGTTATTCGATACGTCAGATCTTCGTGAGACACTACGTATATATATAAATAATTTATGATAATTATATATGTTAATAATTTAATATACATGCGTATTACGTAGGTATATTGTATAAAATATTAATATATTATATAGTTGTAAAAATTCGAGTGAGTGACGTCAACACAATATCTTTTAAAATCATTTATCGCCGCACGAAACCGCTTTGAATCATACCCAGTAAACCAGCCGACACGTACCTTTAGTAAAGAGAACATCATTGTAATATATTTATGCAATAATGATACACAAAATACATTATGCTCCTACGTTTCTATAGAACTCGTTCCGGACGCCGAACAAGGTTTGAATGAAATTATATGACTTGCAAGGTATATCTAATGTTTAATACTATATTATGATTACTGAAATGTTATTAATATTATTGTTTGTCTGAAAAGCGTTCGTGTGGCATGACTTTAATTTTTTTTTTTTATCTGATGGTGCATTTTCCGTGCTGCGTCTGGAGTCGCAGCATTTTACTTGTAATAATATTGTTTAGATTTTGACGACATAGTGCGTTTGTGTAGATACAACATATACATTAATATTATCCGTTGTCCGATTTCTTCTCTTGACTAGGCAAATTCGTGTATCGGAAGTAAATCGTAAACCGCGTACACGCCGCTTTTATAATGCCTGCAGTTTAGGAATTGATTTTAACATCACAATTAATATGTGTATAATATTTCATTTGTTTTATGTTTTTAGGTTTTTACAAATGGTACACACCCCAGGAGTGATCAAGTCATTCCAACCACAGCAAAGGACCACAGAAGACGTTAGTGTGTTGAAAAATTAATAAGAAAACATATAGACTAAATTAATTTTGTTTTCATATACTGGCAGGCTGCTCCGAACGAATTACGTTTTAATATTTAATATTTATTTTTAATCGTACCTACTTATACATAAGAGTTTACATATATTATTATTATATTTAACCATGTGTAACAAATAGAATTTATTAAAAAAATGTTATTCACATGATATTGTTTGAAGTTAAACATCCAATTTTGTTGTTATTATTCATTTTTTTTTTCCCAAAAAGTAAATACTGGATGAGATGAATGTTACATGTTATAGATTTATAGTCATATTTAAGTAGGGACACTCATAAACAAATATTGTTGAGAACTATAAAAGCAGATTCATAATATAATAATTGGCCAAAATATTTTAATTTAATACAATGTTTACCCATGTTATTTATATTAATGTAAATCTAGAGTAATTTATCTTATATGCATTTTTACAACTTAATAGTTATTTTATTTAAGTTACTTATCTGAAATCAACAGTACTCAAATGATATGCAAATAAATTAGTATATTATCATTTAAATTGATGATTTTTCTGTGTATTGTAATCCTGTGTGTCACACTTTATACTAATTACAATTGTATTTTTTATCCCTCGTTGTCCATAGGCATGCGCACAGGATTGTCTGATTGGGCTATAGCCCCCTTAAATCTTTTTTTTTTAAGGGGGTGGGTATTGAGCAGTGGCATATTTAGTGGGGCTGATGATGAAACCCATTCGAAATTTCTGTAAATTTAAAATTTTATTTTTAAGTTTTAACTCTAATGACTTCTCATTATTATATTAAAACCAATGAACCAAGAAAGATTGATGATATTTTGCAATGAAATTTCTATAATTTCTTTGAGGTGTGACTGGTGTGGAAGGGTGGGTGGTCACTGCAGGTTAGATAAAATCTAGCCATACCTGAATCAAGTCTACGCACGCCTATGCTTGTTGCATATTATATTCATATACATTTTTTATTTTCTTATTCATAAACTGAAATCCAAACTTAGTATGATTATTAAAATGTACTAAATAATTGTAAAATGTTTTTTTATTATAATAACTTCATTACTTCATTTTGTAAGCAAATAAAATATACAAAATAATAGGTGGTTTAGAATTAAAACCCATCCATATAATAAATTTCAAAAAATATTGTTTAATGAAAATGACAATTTATATATAATACATAATAATGAATAAAAAATACAATTTTTCAATAGGTTTTATAATAATTTAAATAATTATCTTCTGAGTTTACAGCCAAGGCTCTTTTCTTTGTAGTTGATCTTTTTTGTTGTAGATCTACTAGGTCGTGCTGAAGAAATTGAATCATCAATATCTGATGCATTGCTTGTTTCACTAGATCGATTAGTACGTTTTCGACATGTAATGTTTCTTAGCATACTTGAATCAATGGAAGATATTAAATCACTGTGCCGTACTTCAGTTTCATTAAATGTATTATCCATATCACTACTTGATGTAAAATCAATTATTGGGACATCAGCCTGAACTTTGTTGGGTGTCATTAATCTAGGAGAACTATTAACATATTGTGTTGTATTAGTATTATTGTTGGAATATTGGATTTGGTTTTCTTGAATACTCAACCAACGTGGGCTTTCATCTACATTTTCATTTAGTTGATGTTTAGGACTATCATTAGGAACAGCTTTGGAGTTTTTCAACATAGCTGCAACATCTTTTAATCTTACATATGGTTCCATATTAAGTTTACAGAGTGGTAAGCTTTTATAACTAGATCTTCTTGGCGTTTGTTCAGAACTAGAACTAGGACTTTCAATGATAGGGGACATATCAAATTGTTTTACTGTAACAGTTGGTTGAGTAATAGTCATACCATGGATCATAGGTCTTACAGTTTTTGTCTGTTTTTCTTTATTTTCCTTGTTAAAGTCTTTGACTGCAAATTTACTAATTTCGTGTACATTTTCTAACATGGATGGGATACATTGCGACATAGTTACCAATGAAGGAATACATTGTTGTATAGTTTGTTCTAGTATACTAAGTTTTCTGTATATAATATTTTGCTTTGCAGTCAGTTGAATATTTGAATTTCTAATAGAGTTATTTTCATTTTGCAACTCCAATTTTTGTAATAATATAGTATTCCTAGTGATTGATAATTGTTTATTTTTGTCCGATAACTCTTCAATTCGTTTACGTAATGTATTATTGATTTTCAAACAGCGATTAAGTTTTTTGATGAAGATGTTATTATTAGTCTTGTTACGATTTTGAACCAATACTGGTTTCGGTGCCATGGCAAAGCAATATTTATATCCTTGTTAAATTTATTTTGGGCCTAAAACAAAAAAATATATACTCATATTTATAAAGTTCATACAATTTAATAATACATATTAATCATGGTTTATAAATGTTGCAGCATAAAAATACTACTTTAAATTTGTTTTAGGTATTTTAAAGAAAACAAGTTCAGATGAATCAAGAAAAAAAATCCTCAAAGCACCTAAATAATAAAATACTAAATTTTCAGTCAGTATAAGACAAAGTGCTAGCCTGCAAAAGTTATATAGTTGTTGGATAGTGGATACAACTGTCAAAAATAATAATGATAAAAATATAAAATTATAATAGCTCAGTGCTTAATCAGTTAGTTTGTTATAAAATTTTTTTATCAGTTTGCATATGTTAGACACAGCTGTCAAAAATGCTCTAATACTTATATTATTTTAATTTTGTCTTTTAACTATAACTCTTTTAGTCGAATGTTTACAATTTGATTGTATCCTCTTTTTTGGGTAATTTTTTAAGGACATTGTTGCAGTTAAAATGTATTTTTTTTAGAGCATTTTGGGTCGATTTTTAGGGTTTTTAAATTGAGGCTTTAATTATTATCTATTAAAATTTATATTAAAATTAATAATATTTTTTATTTAGGTATTATAATATAGGTAGTTATAGGGCTATAACTACTATATATTAAACTGTTTTTTTTTTTACAATTTTAATACTAAGTAGTTGCTTGGGGATTTATTTTTCTAGTTACCCTAAGTATCTTATGTAAATATTAACAATTTATATGTTAAAATTGCAATGAGACTAAGATATGTTCATATTGATTCACCTTAATTTATTATTGAATCATGAAAATTTCACATTTTTTTTTTATCAAATAGATCTTGAACTTAAAAAAAAATAATATTTTTATAACAATATTTATTTTGTGGGTACTTGGTATTATGATATTAGGTATGTACTTGCTAAAACAACTAAACATTTAATAATTTTAACTTAAGTAAAAAATATGTATTCTCTTTTACATAAAGGTTATACCTATTAATTGACTAAGAAATATATAAAACAAAACAACTAATAAAAAGTAATATGGATAATAATGATAAAAATAAATTATGGTACAAATTCAGTGCAAAAAGTATACAAATAATATGTATTATTATTATGTTTGAGAATGAGTTTTTAAAATTAGTCATATCTTTAGGTTAGGTTAATATTTGAAAAGTTATTATCGTACCTACATAATAAAACATAAGAGGACATCAAAAAATTAAATCTTATTTTAATAATCTCATTGAACAATACACCCTAATATTGTAAACATTATTATTTAAAATTTACGAAAAAAGTATAATTATAATTAAATGACATTTTGTATTATGGTAGTCCAACTTTTGTCAATATTATTGTTGTAAAGAAATTAAAATGCTAAAGAATTTTTCTTGCTATAAGCTTCTTTATTATTAATTAAACAATAGACTAATAAATATTGTAAAGGTCATTAAGTAGGTAGCTACTTATTGAATAATATTAACAAATTAAAAATTCAATTTATAAACAACTTAAGAATAGGGCCACTCACCTACAATTAAACAAGTGTTTGGACCTCAAACGACGATAGAGAAAACTGGATATTTAATAACAATGGTCAAGTTATTAAAATTGTAGTTATTATAATTAAATTACAAATTAATAGATTATAGAAAATATTCTCCATTAATGATTATGAAACTGTATAGTTAATTTATTGTGGTATGTGCAAAATAAATCGAAAAGTACTGTACCAGAAATAAGTAATAACTAATAACTAAATAGTAAATACAATAAAATAATAATGATAAATTGTTAATGTCCAATGAAAAACATACTGTATGGATGAGACGATGAGTAAATGAATATTGAGCAGTTATAGATAATCTTTTAATAATTAAAATATCTTTAACAATGGAATATGAACTATTGAATAATGATCATAGATTACAGAATAAAGATAATGAACATTATTATCCTTGAATAACCTAGCACGTCGTTTTAGATATAATAATGTCAAACAGGGTTACAACTGAATTTCAAAAACGACACGAGATCGCCAAACACAACTACCCACAATTATTAGTTTCAAAATCGGATCATATTTTTTTCGCACAAATCAACATCGCCTAACGGCTCAACGAATACACTTCAAATTACTTACATTTAAGTGATACAAATAGATTTTTGTTTAATAATTTTAACTTTTACTGAAAAAATTATGTAAATGGATAATTATGAATAATTGGTTTGTTTTTTGTTTGAATCACCAATGATAGTTTGCCATTTTGTACATATTTATTTGTAGTTTAGAGTTTGTACGAGTACGACTTCAGATCTCAGAATTTTAAACTTTGGACTTTAAAATGTTTAAACGGTCGTAGTGGCTGTTGGTGGCCAAACAAAAAAAAAAAAATGATAAGAAACCAGAACGCGTGTTGCCAACCAAAAAACATACGTCGAAATGGGCTGGTCGACTGCCGTAGTGCCGTTTGTTCCATGACCTGCGTTTGTAATCTCGACGTGTTGTCAAAATTGTCGTCGGGCCCAAGAACGGCTATTATATCACAATATATAATTATTCATTAATCATTATTATTCATTGTATACCTACATCCGCGGCATACATTTTTAACATTTTTCTTTCGCGTTGAACGCGAATTAATAATTATAACAACAACGTTTACGTGATTCCGGCATTCAACAAATCCAGACATCGTACATCGCCATCGATATTATTTATAGCTACAATTTTTTTCTCTGCTCCCGCCAACTATGCCTAGACCCGCCGTCCAGTGGACGTCGTAGTAAAACGCACACGCTCAATATACGATCCGTGCCGAGTGAGTAGTATGTACAATATTATGGCGGCTTGTGACCCGGGCACAACCGAACCCTACGAAAGCTGGGAAGCTCTGGACGATCCATCTGTAAGTCGTGTTTGTGTCGTTGCTTTTTTTCCCATTGAGTCTGGTGGGCCGGTCAGCTGGCCCACTGCTGTCTGGTGCGATTTGTCGTGTTGGTTTGATTTGCTTATAGATCTGGCCAACTCACCGATTGCACCTGTAGTGTATAGCGATTTTCATGCACTGTCGTCGTTTAACAATTTCTTCTGTTATTGCTTTTATGTATAGGTTCTCAGCACTCAGATAAAAAAAATGCAACTGGCGTCTGCTACAAAAAATGAAAAGTGACTATTTTTAAAATTTTTTAGTCGTGTTTATCCTTTGGACATATAAACTATTTTTCCTGCAAACATTTTTAGCAATAGCAATGTTGTAATATTGCCACCTGGCTTACAATTGTCATATAACCATCATCAACAGATGACAATCCCTAAACAGCCCACTGTTAAAATACTCAAACGTCCACAGAAGGATAATGCTACAAATGAAAATGCTGATAAACCCAAAGTACAAGTTAAATCTTTGGAACAAGTATGAAATTGAATGTCTGTTCAACCTTTGTATGAAATTCTTTAACACATTAAATTTTACTTTAGAGAAAACAAGAGTATGCAGAAGCTAGATTACGAATAATGGGCGAAGAACGTGAAGAAGACTTGAATGCTGATGATGAAGGGTAACTTTTTATATAATAACTACAATACTATTATAGAATTATAGTATGGTTAGCATGGTACCTATTAATTACATGATTGAATGATTGAATTAGAACATTAATTACATTCAATACTAAATAAACTAAATAACTCAATATACTAAGTATCATCTCATATAGATATATGTATTATATTAATTAATATTTTTATTAAATAAATTATTTGAAAAATAAATCTTTGACCAACAGATATTAGTATGACATTTTGTTTATTCCTTGTATTATAGCGTGTATGGGAGACCTAACCTAAACTTTTTTTCATTATTTGTGTTTGTATGACCCATAATCATTTTCTAAACAAAAATAAGGTTTTCTGAACCTTGAAAGTTTTTTGAAAATCATCTTGTACCTTATAAACTAAGTTTTGACCCCCTGTTGTAGTGTGATATGAAATAAATGAGATCTTTTTAAAAACTACTTTAACATTTATAACTTTTGTAAATAATACTCAAATTTTATATTACTTATTTTCTAAGAAATACATTTAGTATTAGAAAAATTAACCTATTTTAATAATTATAAAAAAAAAATGTAGTTCTGTAATCAAATATTTATGATTTTATAATATTTTAAAACAAAATAATTATACATTTTTGAGTTTCATATTTAAAGTAATACCTAGGTAAAAGTTAACAATTCACCCACTGAGATTTTAAAACTTTAAATAAATGCATTAAAATAATGTTTAAGTTTAAACATGTAATTTATTTTGTTTGTGTATGGGTTTTTTTTGCATATAAAAGACTTAAAAAAAAAGAAGAATTTATTTTTTGAATTATAATTTACAAGAGTTTTAAATATAGATGTGTCTAAATAATGTTGTATGTTTCATTAAAAACATGTTAAAGGTGTAGTGTTTTGTTTATATTTAATTATCAAATGTTTATAATTTTAAACTTCTATAACTAGTATTACTTTTAGTTAAACAGTGAAATGTTTTATTTACTATAAATTAATAACATCAACAGATTTCGTCATTAATAGATAATTGGTTTTTATTGTAGTTATGATAGTACTGTAACTTTAATGTTTTATTCTATAATGTTAGAGGTCACCTATTGGATTTTTCCTAATAAATAAGTTAAAATAATTTTCTAATAAATAAGTTAAAATAATTTTCAAATATCCCTAAAATATAAATTTATATGTTCAAAATTACTTAAAACAAATCATATTTTTATTTTATGTTACTAAAAAGTACACATTTAAATTATTTTGCGGGGCTAATAAAAAGAAAGAACATTTTTTATTTATTATTTTCAAGGTTAAAATGATTATTCTAGAAATATAAAAAACGATAAGAAGTAAATTGTTGTAAAATTGTTTTCCTTCATTTTTTAGAAATATATTTATTTATTTTTATTTAAAAGTTATAAAGTTAAGCATAAATATTTAATGAAAATTTTATTTCTTTAAAATCATAACTTTGTCTATACTATTTATGTAACATAATAATGTTTTAATAATATACATTTTGTTGTATTTTTATCATCTTAAAGTGTAATTATACAACAAATTTAAAATTAAAACTAATATCATTATTATACTTGCTGTATTTGATTTAAAACTCAACATTTATTATTCATGATAATATCCATCTGTTTTATTTTTATTGTGTATTTATTATTATTTTTCATTTTTTAGAGCCAGTTCTTCAGGTAGTATGAAATTTGAAGTACTTCGACAGCCAATAGTTCGTGTTGCTGTTGAAGATAATGTTATTCGACAGCCTCGTGGGCCTGATAACACCAAAGGTTTTAATCATCGAAGCTAACCCTAACAATTTAGAAAATTTAAAGTAAATAATTTTTTTAAGTGCAGGATTTTCATAATAAAACAATTATAATCTATATTGTACTTTTATAATGTCCAGTTGTAAATATTAAGAACATGATAATGATAATACCTCTGAAATACACAATATTGTAGCAAAAAAAAAAAAAAATAAGAAACAAAAAATATTTATTTATTTTTCAGTGGTACATATTTGATAGTTCATATACATTTAACCGATGACAAAATCTAGTCAGACTAAAATACATGATACATTTTAATATTTTCATTAAATATTCAGTCAGAGGTATTTTTTTATGATTGTAAATTAAAATGTAAATAAAAAAGCCGTGTACTCAATTGACGCACTCTATTTTATTGATCAATTAAAGTTAAGTATTTTTTAAACAAACATTTTTAACTACATTATTTATAAAATTGTTTTGTAGTAATTTCTGTATTACCAATATTAATCAATTCAACAAACTTGATTTTCTAAAAACTATATTATGTTGAACTTATAAAATTTGTTTAAATTAGGATTTACCTAAAGACAATACTCAAATTTACATCTTCTACTTTCTAGTGACTGTTCTTTTTTTTTGATTTTTGTTAATTTTCGTTCAAGTTTTAATAAATTCAATAATATTGTTGTAATTTATCGCTTATTGTAAATTAGTTTTTTTTGTTTCTTAAGTGACGGAAATGAATATGGTGAAGGTATTAAAGTATGTATAGGACTGTAGGACTTACCTTTACAATTTACTTATATATATATATATATGTGTGTGTGTGTGTGTGTGTGTGTGTGTATGTGTATGTATACATATTACATATACATATATTTTTTTAAATAAATTAAAAATGAGTGATTAACATATATAATTTTAATATTTTATAACATGGTTAAGAGATTGTATTAAACTTATAGTTATATAATTGCTGTAAACATATTTTTGTGTCTATTTTTATCATAATCCTACACAGAGTTTGACAATAAATTAGACCTGTTGAATTTACATGTATTTGTTAAACTTAAAACTGTCATTTATAATAGGTAATATTAATAACATACATAACAATTATTTATTTTACATTTACACACCACATGGATAGTAACTGATGATCTTTATGGGAATGGTTTATTTGTGCTTGAATACAGTATACTATTTCTGGGTGGTAATGTTGTTTGAACTGGACACCATGATCTAGCGCAAAGCTGATTTGGCATTCCTTGAGAATTGCACAAACACAAGTTGCAAAAACCCACAAACACCAATTCTCCTGGGTCGCAAGGACCTATAAAAAGATATATATATATATTTATTTATTTATTTATTTATTTACAAATACTACATTAAGAAATTATTTCAGGTGTTATTTGTTAATTTATAAGACAATGAGACATTAATTTTCTTGTTTATAATTATATAAGTAACTGAATAAATGTGTCAAACTCATCTTTGTGACCATATCATAAGTCATATAAAACGTACAAATTTTAACATATAATTTATTTTCAAAAGAATCTCTAAATGTATCAAAAATTGCATACTCAAGAGGACACCATACCCACCCTTAAAAAACCTACCATAAAACTGGTTTTGTCAGGGACAAACTTACGAAGATTGTATTCTCAGTACTTAGTAACCTTACCAAATTTTCATAATATTCAAAGAACTTTGTCTGTATGGTAATAGTTTTTTCTGTATCTTAAGGATGACTCAAAATAATTATAAAGGTAAATTGTTCTTGTTCTTTTCATTTGTCTTTCATTTAACTAGTGAATATTGATATAAAATTTAAACTCGATAGTTAATAATTATCTTCAGTGCAGTGTGACAATTTGGTGAATATTGTACTCGTTAGTCTGTCTCACTCAAAACTCTTTACTATAATATAATCTCGTTAAACATTGTTAGTGATTACATGGGGCCACTTAAAATACTTTGAATTACTATTGAAATATATTTAAGGTTTACAATTTTAATTCTCATCATTTCATCAAAAGTTTTGTCACCAACTTATTCTGCAATTTTAATATTCTTCTTTCTGAATATTGTGTTTAGAAAAAAACTTGGAATATTTTCTTAGTAAAATTGGTAAATATTTCGACCAAAAAGAAATTTCTTATTTTCAATAAACTGCTATTAATTTTTAAAACATATCAGTACCTATTTACGATTAGGTTTAGGTTTAATGTAATGCTAGTAATTTAACAGGTAGGTATAAAATAGTTAAATGCAGAATTTAACATAATTTTAATTTTATATTTTTGTATGTTTAGAATGAATAATACAGCCTAATCATGGTTATTTACCGACAAACCATTGTTGCTGAGTTATTAACAATTTGTTTGTTATAATTATTTAACTTCATTAAATATTTAAGTACTAAAATATGACGTATTAAATTAATTGTTGTAATAAAAAACAACTGTAGGTCGTTTATTTAAAATCATTATAGCAGTCTAAAACATTTTTAAGCTATTTTTAGCTATTTTTTTAGGGAATTTTTTTAATGGTTTAAAAATCATTTAAATCCGGGCTTCAAATATTACAATTTAGTTGTGCCTTCTTTAATAATTATGAAATGTAATTAATTATTATGAAATAAATTATATTTTGAAGAATTTGAATGACACTGGAGTTTCCAATGATCCGATTTAATTACCTACCAAGTTACCTATTTGTTAAACTATAAAAAAACATCTTCATTACGTAAATAAATAAAATAAAATATTAAAAAATATATTTATATATAGGTACCTATATTTTTAATAAATATTGTCTAAATACGACGAGTCTCGAGCATACGACACATGCATTAATATACGATTAATAATTCTATATTAACAGCACCGGCAATGTTTGGATTTGAGAGGCCTCAGTCAAAATATGCCACAAATTATGTGGTTTTACATGTACACTTGTACTAGAACATTCTAAGTAACGAGGCGAAATTGAATTTTTTCGGAGATTAATTTAATATTTTACTCACCCTGCAGCACCAATAATTCGGATAAAGGTATTCACTGTAATATTTGTAACTACTTTTAGTTATTATTAAAATATGTAGGTATAGGTACCATAGTTAAAATTAAAATTATCATTATCCACTCATTTACTCATCCACCACCCAATAAAGATCAGCTGTTTCTCAATTACCCCTTTGCTACACCACTGTTAAACGTTCTTATAACATGACATAATATTATGTAACATATTTTCATGCTTGTAACATAAAAATTTATGTGTCCCTTATTCTAAGCTGATTTTCATATTGCGCCTAGGTTTACGCAGAATTTCATTACAATTGACACACAAAATTGAATTACTTCTTTATTTGTGTCAATATACTTTAATAATATTTTAAATTAAAAGGATGGGAAATATTTCTTTAATTTTAAAGAAAATTATTTCAAACAGAACATTATTGAATTATGTGTTCTTAAGTGAATTTAAAATCAAATACTTAGTCTTTTACTAATAATTAAACATTCATACATTTTTGCAAAACTTGTCAATATAAAATAAAAAAGGTGGGCAACTGGATACCGCTCTGCTGTACAGTGGCGTCAAGTGGGTCACTATAAAGTATAAAGGATGTCTTAAATTGAATTCAATGATATAATATTGTATACGAAAGACGATTCTGAGCGAAGATGGTCTGACTGCCTATATTATTAAGTATATTTTATGATATTATTTTATTGATATTAAAGTAATTAATTATAATATTAATTATAACATAATACAGTATATCTTTTAAAGTTTTTGGTTATAGTATGAACTACTTATGAGAAACCTTGTTTTACATTTTCAATCATTAGTTATTCAAATTAAATATTTTATAATTTTTCAACTACAAAATTAGCAAAGTGTTATGATTTTAATAAATTTTGTCAAAATGTTAATTTTAAAATTTTAAATGTTTACTAAAAAAAAAAAAAAAAAATAGTGTCTACTTATCTTTAATATTTTTGAACATCCATTATAAAAATTTATAAGGAACCTTATATTAGACACGCCAAACATTTTTTGATTGATATTTATAGAAAAAAACTAAAAAACATTAAAAATTAAAAATGTCTATAAACAGTTCAAATATAGACGAAATATTAAAGTTTTATGGTATATAAAAAATAATCATTTAAATATTCAATAAAAATTTCAAATGTCTATAGTTATTCGTTTTTGAATAACAACAAAATAAGAAAATCGTTCCCTGGAAAATCGGTTGATTACGGGTGAATATCCAATGTCTGATTTCAAACGCTCATTAATAATTAGTTTGACTTTCCAGTAAACTTTTTTTTTTGAAAAGTAGAAAAATTTATAGGAGAATCTTGTGTTAAATTTTCAAATTTTAAATTTAAATAAAAATATTTTTATACATTTTTAAATCAAAAAAAAAATTGGGAATTTTCGTGATTTTTACGTATTTTGACGAAATTTTAATTTTAGATACTTATAAAAAACTATTGTGGATTTACGTTCAACTTTTTTTTAATTTTCACTAATAACAAGTTATGAGAAACCTTGTATTAAACTTTCAAGTTTTTGGACCGAGCAAAAAAATTTAAGGGACATTAATAATAATAAAAAACCAAACATTTTTTATGCCTATAAATAATTAAAAAAAAGTTAACACATAGATTGAAAATTGTATATAAAATGCTAATATAAATATTCAGTGAAAATGTCATGCATCTACGGCAATTATTTTTTCTGTTACACTAAAAAATAAAATTGATTTTGTCAAAAATTGTCTTTGCGTAAAAATTCCCGATTTTCCTTAATTTTTTTTTGTTGGTTTTTTCAATGCGTTTGAAAACTATTGGGAATTTTTTACTTTTAACCCCAAAAGTACTAACTAGATTCATTTTCCTACCAGAAAAGATATTGATGAAGTGAATCGAAGTACTTATTACCTAGTACTTACTGCACAGACACAAAAAGAAAAAACAAAATAACACTGTAATATAACATTGTAAAATCAATACATTCATCTCTTCGATCAGAATCTAAAAAATTTTATTGACAGAGATAAATAAATATTCAATGTCGAAAAAATTTGAAGTTCCTTAAAACGCTCCTAAAAATTTATTTTGATTTTCCGGTAATTTTTTATTTGTTTAAAGTAAAAAAAAAATTGAGGAATCTTGTATTAAATTTTCTAATTTTAGATATAAAAATAAACATTTTTAAAAATTTCTAACTTAAAATAATTTGCAAATTTTCGTGATTTTGACAAATTTTGTCAACATTTTAACTTTAGACGCTCATAAAATATTACTGTAAATTTAGGTTCAACTTTTTTTTTGA
Organism: Pentalonia nigronervosa; assembly: GCA_014851325.1. Taxonomy (NCBI): domain Eukaryota; kingdom Metazoa; phylum Arthropoda; class Insecta; order Hemiptera; family Aphididae; genus Pentalonia; species Pentalonia nigronervosa. The sequence continues at coordinate 4,048 of JACXSJ010002636.1, read as the reverse complement.
TTTTAAAAAAATTAATCGGCAATAATTTGATATTCCCATTAGAAAAGACTAAAGTCGAAAGTCGAAATTTTGTCAAAATAATTATTTACAGTTAGGTATATTTGCTATAAATGTTTTTTTTTTTAATATGTCGTAATTTATTATAACTTATAAGTTAGGTACTGTATTAAAAAAAGTACAGGTGTCTAGACGCGAGTTCTTCATAAAAACGCAAGGGCCCTGCTAACTCTCCCTGTCGCGCTGGCACTGGATATTAATTATATTGACCTAGTTATCAAAAACTGATGATTATATTTAGAGGACAAAATATAACTCAAGAAAATTATTTTAGCTCCGGTCAGTGAGAAAAAAACCTAATAGCTTTTGACGTATGTAATTTGATTACGCCGAAATACTTAATTTATTTTTATAATACAATCATAGAGGGGAAGTAGACATTTTTTTTTGACTGTGCCACTTTTTCATAAATACTTATAAATGGCGGTGAGTAAGGACTAGAATGTGGACAATTCTTTATATAATTTTTTTTAAACTCATTTGTGTATTGCTATACACTTCTGTATATTTGTATTAAGTATCTATGATTTTTAATTAATTAAAATAATGTTAATATATATTGTATATATATGAGCTCATATAATTCAATTATTTTTCTCTGTTTAAAATCAAATGTTAAACTTCTTCGATTCAACATAATATCTCTCATGTGCTGTTTATTTTTATAAAATTCTATAATTCTATCTTTAAAAATAATTTAAGTTTAAAGATTACTAAAATTCAAACAATAAAATACATATATTTTATTGTATATTACATTAATACATTTTAATATATAAGCCAAGAGAATATTTTAAAATAATCAAAGAATATTCATAAAACTAAACGACGATTATATGGGACTTTTATTTTAAAGTTATTTAATTACTTCATCGGTGTCGATATTTTTTGTCATGGTTTGCTCAATATATAAAAGCATCATAATATTGCCCAGACGTTCTTGTATCATATAATGTCAGGAAGCTTTTGTGTAAGTTTTGAAAATACTCTTTCACATAAAGCATTCGTAGCTCGTATTACATAGAATTCTGTAAACACTTTCCTGTGTTGTTTAAACATTGGTACGATACCATTTTGCCTTTACCAATACAACCAAAATGAATAATCTTTGTTATTATGTTTGTCATCAGAATTTTTTTTACGAGCTTTTAAAAGTCTTAGTTAATCTTTAGATTACTGTAAAGCAACAAAATTGTTGTGAGTATTATTGTATTACATTTTCAAATTTAAAAATTAAAAAACACATTGCATTAAAATTGTTGGTCCAATTTGTACAACTGTACACATTATATTTATTGTATATACACAATATATTGTGTATAAATATACTATTTTCATATTATTTACCTGTCGATGATGTTGTGTCAATGACGTAAATCTGGCATATACACTATTATAATCGAGAGTCGAGACCATTTAAGATGGACGAAGAAGATTACAAAATATTAATAAAACACTATAGTAATATTTGTGCGTTTCACGTTGTATTAAATTTTCAAAAAATAAATACAATGTTCAGAAAGATAGAGTTACAGGCTAATGACCGTAATAGTTAAAGCCTTAATTCTAATAAAAAAAAAAATGCTCAAAGTTTTAGATACTTCTGATACCATCTTTTGATTCGGCTAAACAATAATGATTGTTGTTGTTTGTTTTGCTAAAAAATAAATCATGATATTTATTTTATACACTTTTACCTATTTTCAAATATTTTTTTTTATATAATATGTCATGTTAATGTATTATTATTGCATATTATACTTTAGTCAATTTAATATATTATGTATACCTAAACTGGCTATACCATATATTATGTCTGTATATATTAATACAGGACGCGAATAGCTTGGGCCAAGGCCCAGTTTGCCTAGGCCGTAGTTCCGCTTATGAATACAAATATACAATAGTCCATAATTCTAATATTTTTTGCTTTGTATAGGTACAATAATATACATATGTCAATGCATATGTTGTAGGTGTAGCATACGGACTTGGGTGTCGGTACGAACTATTAATCTTATGAAACGTCTCAAAACTATATAGTCTCAATATCAGTCACTGTACAGTGAGACACGGTATATCGTTTCTTAGTATTTTTTTTTTTGACATCCACGATTCTATGTCCGGGCTAAAAAATGGTAAAATTTTAATGTCTACCTACCTACCTATACACATTATTAATAATGAACACTTTACTATTGACTTTAGCCTTTCTAAGGTACGTATAATATTTACCTACCCGCTCTACTAAGTCTCGAGTCCCGCGTGCTCCTAAAAATTACCTTCGCGTCCGGGACTTGTACGTTTTCTACTGATATTTATCCACGAATAGGCTCCTCGCTCAAAATGTTTGATCGGATCGAATCAAGTTTTTTTTTTTTGAAAACTCGATTTGATAAAAACGATATAAATCGCGATACACAACGGCGAGAAACTAATTGCTAATACATTTCTGCGATAACCTAAAAAGAACAACAGCGACCGCAATGTCTGTGCACCGGTAATTATTGCGACCGCAATCGAGAATTGCGTAATATTGGTATTATCTGCACAACATTAAACGTACCTCTATTATGGGCAATGCGAGCGTATACGTACCGTCGGGCCTGACGTTCCTCAAGCCGTGAACGGACGCTGCGGCGCTGATAATAACGATCAACTGCAGTTGATAGAACGTCCTGCCGCCGATTCGCATTTTCAACGGTTCCGGCGATTTGTCGTCGTCACGGGCGCACAAATTCCCAATTTACGAATTGATATCGCACCGTCCTGCGTGCCTATATACACCCAATACTGTCATCGACTACACTGGCGACTCGGCGGCGGAACGGCGCCGCCTATAAATGCAGCAGATTATATTATGCAGAGGCACCCGAGGTAGGCACGTGTGAATTCATTTTCGTTAATTATTATTACGCATATTTCGTGTATATTACACGGCGCCGCTGCTATGCGGCATCTGTATACGCGTATGTCATAATATATGGTATACAATAATTATCGTGCGTGCGCCTATAGCACTATTTGATATACGATCTTATCGCACGCATTATAATACCTACAGAACGAATGTATTTTAACGTTATACAGTATGCGCCGACCTTGATTATTAATCAGTAAATTGGCCTTAACGACCCGCGTTGAAAACCAATAAACGCGAGCCGTCCGTAATAAAATCATATTAAGTGCGATTAAATTTCCCGCCGCGCGCTACAGTAGTACAGGTCCATCGTATTATTGTAACGATATACCTATTGCAGTTGTCGGTGTTATAATGTAGTCGTACCTCGCACCTATATTGTGTTGGCTGTTATATATTATGCACTTACGTCTTTAACGTTTTATTATTGTAGACGATAATGATATACTACGTCTGGCCGTGCAGAACAACCGCATGAGATAGTAAGACACTGCTACTGGAAATGGAGTCCATCGTAGACCGTATCGTGCACATTATAAATGGAAAAACCGCTGACCGACGGCAAAACTTTGGTTTTTTTTTTCGTTAAACAAAATTATATTTAGTTTTTAACGCTAATTCGGAACTTATATGCTTACCACGGTTAAAGGTTACGGATTTAAGAATCAAAAAAAGAGGGGGTTAGACACATGAATTCAACAGGTATTTGCAGTGGTTTAGCCCCTTCCCGGCTCCCCCAGATTACGCCTAATACGGAAACTTGTAATTTTTGAAAGTGATAAATGTTTAAAATATAATTTGAAATACTGCAAGTATACTATTAGAGACTACATTACCATACCTAGCAGCAGTATTATACGTTTTTATTACTCACAGGGCCGGATTTAAGCGTAGGCTATATAGGCTGTAGCCTATGGGCCCGCACCACAACAGGGCCCTCACCACACCATCATCAACTAATACAGAATCCTAGATTAGATGTGAACACAGCTGTTTTAGCACTGAAATCGCTAAGAAGCTTCATAGGAACAAAACGAGATAGCTTTGAAGAATATGTTGTGAAAGTTGCAG
>JACXSJ010002635.1:24533-40080 GCA_014851325.1 Pentalonia nigronervosa | reverse complement strand
CGGAATCGATGTACGCCCATTGTCGTGGTCTGAAACATTGTTCATGTGATGATATTTGAAATTTTGAAGTACCTATTATAATATAATAATTATAGATTTAAAATGCAATATAGTAGAATCCGTTTAATTGTCCCCATTATCCAACTATAACAAAATAACTAATAAACCGAAACTATTTAAGTGCATATACGAAAAATAAAAACCTCGTAACTTAAAAAAAAATAATAAAAAAAAAATAAAAATATAATAATAATAATAAAAAAAATAAATAAATAATAAATAATAATAAAAAAAATAATAAACCTCGTAACTTTATTTACAAAATACATACATACTTAATTCATACTTTGTTTATAAATTATTATTAGTAGTATTATTATATTGCAAATTAATTAATTGATTAACATAATTAATTCATACTTTGTTAGTCTGCAAAGAATTCTCTTCAATAATCTTTAAAATGATGTATGTTAACAGCAGTCCACGCCAATGAGTCTTTAAACTTGATCCTCATCAAGTCGAACGAGAAAGGTAGTACTTTGTGACAGAAACTCAAGCGTAATATTTATCTCTTATCTCCCCGGAGTACATGGTAATAGGAGAAAAATAAATGATTAACAAAAACGAAATGTGTAACATAAAATTATTGCATATTATAATATGTACGAATATAAAATATAATAGATCTATAAAGATTAGATAATTACAGTTTCGATAAGAAAGTATAGGCGAGTATAGGTTAGAATATCTAGTTGGCCACTTTTATCTCGGTGCGTCCGAATCACATGCCACCTCTTGTGAAAGTCTGTCTGAATTGAATGTCGCATCTTATATACTTATGTGTATGACTTAATTTTTTTTTTCTAAACTTTTCTAATTTTTCATTACTCATTCATGACTCACTCGACATCTACTGTACATCAAAACGCTACCCACTTGCCGACATTTTTGTCGGACTTTTCTAATTTTTCATTGAACGAAAAATAAATCACTCAACATTTTTATTTATTCATAAAAAAGTTTCAAAAAATTTATACATAAAGTTTATCTTTATTTATTCATAATTTCAACTACTTCTTAAATACTATTTGTCACGTTGTTTTAAAATAATAGTAGTACAAAAAAAAGATATAAAAATATAACTATAATAACTATAATATCATTGAACGTTTCTTATATAGGTACGTTTGCGGTTTTTAAAAAATTAGAAAAGTCAAAAAAAAATTTAAGTCACACACGTAAAAACACGATAAATAAACTTGTACACAGCATGCAATTCGGACAGACTCCTGTATGATGTGGTATGCAATTCGGAATTTATTTATTTTTTTTGGCATGCAATTCGAATGCAGCCTTTTATTTTTGCCCCTTATAACCGATGGTTTGTCCCCAATAAACGAAGTTAAATTGCCTAAAACGAATACATTAATTCGGGACTATGCCGATTTATTCTCATTAAGCGATTTCTACTGTATATTATATTATATGCTATATACTGTGTTAAAAATAAAACAGTTATTGCGGGGAACGATACACTGAAATCGATGGAAAATATTTGAAAAATTCGTTGTTTTCTTGTCATTGCCACGCTTTTGGCGTAGGTACGACGAATATTAACAACTATAGAATATATTATGTTCAGTGGCGTAGAAATTTTATTACATTCGAGTAATCTGATTTATATAATCGTAGATTCCAAGTATAAATGTATAATTTGATGAAGTATATGCCTTAATGTCTAAAACAAACGATTATAACATAAAACACAATGCGGAAGAAGTACTGTCTATATTATCCAAATTATTATTTAAAACTATCAAATTTCTATATGCTTCGTCATATAATACGACAAACGACTAACCTAATATTAATTATTATGTTTTATATTTTATTTACCACCTGAAATAACTAAAACATTTCGAGATTAACAATATTATTCTTTTACGCTTGGCTTAGTTTAAAGGGCAAACATTTGTCATTGTTAATTCAATTGCACACAATTTTAAGCGTAACGTTTAATCTCCGAATTCCGCGGTAATAAACCTTTTGAAATACATTCGAAATACATTCGAAATTCACCGAGACCACGAATAATTACAATTTTGCGATGTTGCCAAAATTACTAATTGGCGGTGGTATCTAGGTATACTATATTATGTTGAAATTCGGCAAAATGTTTCGGTTATTTTTTATTGGACTTGTAGGAAAAATTATTTTTAAAAAGGTTTTATAATAGGTAAATAATTTCGTTTATTGTTATGTAACGTAATACACAGTCCTATTTATTTTTTTTATAGACTTAAATCTTTTCGTACAAAAAATATATCACGTCTTGAGTTTGTTCAATAATTGGCTCACAAAAATGTACTCGTTTAAAAAAAGAAAAAAAATCATTCACATGATATCTGTACACATTATTTATTTATTTTTATTTCAATACGGTCCGCGGCCAAAGTACGGATAGCAATTTAACAAAATTAGATAATATACAATTCAAAAGTTTATTAAATTTGATATAATAAGTTAGATATATATATAAAAAAAAAACAGAAAAATAACACATTGGGATAACTTAAAAATTAAAGAAGGATATTCGTCGGCAATATGCATCGTCCCATAGAGTTTTATACTAATTATGAAATCAACCAATTTTTATTATATATTTACATTTTACATTATCGTATTTAGATATTATTTGGTTAGAGTATTAACTACTTATGAGAAACTTCTTTTTACGTTTTCAGTTCTTAGTTATAAAATTGAACATTTTATACATTTTTAACTACAAAATAATTAGTAAATTTTCGAGATTTCGATGAATTTTGTCAACATTTGAACTTTAAATGCTTATAAATCGTGACTGTGAATCTTTAATATTTTTGAATTGTTATTAAAATATATAAATGCAAATTTATAGAAAAAAAATTTCTTATGCCTATTAACAGCTCAAAAAGAGTTTAAATAATTTTTTATTTGTTTATTTTGTTTATATTAATTTGTGTTGTATAGAAAATGCTAATATAAAAATTCTGTGAAAATTTCAAATATCTTCGGTTATCTGTTTTTGAATTATAAAAAAAATAAGAAAATCGTTAGTTTACGGGTTCAATGTCAAAAAAATTTGAACTTTAAATGCTCATAGAAAATTATTGTGAATTTGAGCTCAACTTTTTTTAAAATTACACTACAACAAGAACCTTGTATTACATTTTTTAGTTTATTGACGAAGTGAACATTTTACTATTAGAAATAACTTAAAAAAAAATTTTAATTATGACCTCTCGAAAGTATCAGCTAGATTCGCTTTCCCGCCATAAAAGATACCGATAATGAAAAACGATGTATTATTTCGACTACTTATCGGATACATATCATGAAAAATAAAACACATAATTGTAAAATCAATACATTAATCGCTTCTCTCTGAATCTATAAAACATAAATGAAAAAAATATATATTATGTCAAAAAGACATTGTAAATACTTAAGATGTAGCACAAATCATAACATAATATGATAATATATATTTTCGGTTCTTGCATTTTTGACATTATTGTTTTTATTATTTATGTTATGATTTATTATGTATTATGTTTATATAGCTTTTACTATGACCTTATAATATTGAAGGCCAAAATGATAAAATAAATATTCATTATTAATGGCAAGTGTATTATTTGAATAAATACTACGCCTTTTATAAAAACTGAAGAGATGGAAAAGAAAATCAGTAGTTAGTAAAGCTCTGATTTAAGCTTAGATTTTATATAGATAGATACAATTAATAAGACTATAATGTGAAGTATTATATCTGTCTGCTCAATTTCAATACTACATAATTTTCAATTTCACAAAATCGTTTTATTAACGTTTATTGAATAATTTTATTGTACACAAAAGTCAAAAAAACAGTAGCTAACTGATAAAATAGAATTTTTTTACACGGAAACATTTCTACTATCAACTAAACACCTAAATTTTAAAGCTTTATGTTTTGATTTTAAATGAGAATATTATGTGGATATGGTGTATATTATACGAATAAAGTTGCATATATTAATTTTATATAAATGGTGAAATAAAATTGAATGTTTTTAAAATCTAAACAGAGTCGTTTTTTGTTTTTAAAATTAAAGATTGCGAAGGAATATTATGAAACGGAAAGTTTTTAGTTTGAAAATAAAAGATACAATATATATATCATAAATGTTTTAATATAGTTATAAAATTTATATTATCTAGTAATTATAAATTAACCCGCAAACACGACTTAAAAAAAAAATTACCATATTTATTAGACTCGACGTATAACCTAAGTACAAACATAATGCTGTGGAAACGAAACAAATTTAACATACTGACGTGAAAGAAAGGCATAAGAATAAAATATATAACCTTAATAGTTGCTTTATAAAAAATCATACAAAGTTTAAAATAAAAATATTTATGGCATATTATATTAAGCAACATATTCGGAAATACTAGGAAGATAAATTCAGAAATATTATTGTTATACTTTGATATAAAACAATATTTCGTATGTAAATGGATAATTATTATAGTTTATATTAGTAAACGGGATAAGATATATTATATCATAGCTAATCGTTGATCTCAATATTATACTACTTTAAAAACTTTTAATTCAACCCAACAAGATTTTTAGGGCTCCGATACATAGTTGACTACCGTTTTGGTACATTAATATTAACAATTTAGCATCTAGAAGCATTTAGAAAACCATATAATTATAATAGATTATAAAATTAAATTCTTAAATAAATTTTCTAAACTGTTAAATTATTAAAATATTAAAATTTAGAAATTATATGCATATAGATTTTAAGGATCGACCACGAATTTTATCCGTTAAACTATTGTTTGGAATTAATAATAAATCATGATAATAATAAAAATACACATACACGACATATCCAAGGCACTATTCAATATTGCAGTACTCCGTTCTATTATTTAAGGGGTGTAATAAACCATTTTCTAAATTTGTCTAACAATGGTCAGTTTTGAATGTTGGTATAACTCGAATTATTATCATAATCCTTTTTACGCGGTTACATTTATTGCGCCGTGATTGCCGTATTTTTTTCACGGGAAATGTTTGAACATTATTCATCAAGATATATTATTATATGTACAATGCGTTTGAATAGCAGTATCTCTCTTTCTCTTTCTCTCTCTCTCTTTCTCTTTTTTTTTTATATTACAAGTATTGATTGACAATGGTTTTATTTTCCGTTTCGAGGAAAATGAAAGTAGTTTGCAAACGATAGTAGTTTTAGATTTTGAATCGAGCAAGGAAAGTATTGGTTTTACAATGATGGTTTTTTTTTTTTAAATTTATTTTTATGTGCCTGTCATTAGGTCTTGGAGGCTTCACACACCCCTCTATGAGGTCTCAATATTTCCCTACTATATATAGTAAAAATGCATAATGTACAAGACCTTGTACGTTGAATATTAATTAACACCATTCATCGTTATTTTTTAATTAGATCTAAAATAGTAAAAAATGATAATAAAATGATCGGTAAGCGAGTACTGCTCTGCTGTACAGTAGGTGTCGAGTGGGTCACTGTAATGGATGTGTTAAAATTGAATTCAATGATATAAAATCGTTGTTCCTATACGAAAAACTATTCTCAGCGAAGACGGTCTGTGATCCTATAGAATAAAGTGTATTTTATGATATTGCTGTTAAAGTAATTCATTTTACTATTAATAATACAGTAGGTTTAATTAATTTTCGACGAAAACATTGTATTTAAAAATTCCATTGTATGTATAAAATATAATAATATATTTTAATGGTTTTAAGTACCTACGAATAATATTTTTAAATTACAACGAAGTAAGTAACATTGTTATTCTTCGTTTAAATATCTAATTTCGTTCAAATTTGAACTTTAAATGCTTATAAAAACAAGTGTGCATATGCATCTTTAATAATTTCCAACTACTATTATAACAACTTATGATGAACTTTGGTTTTAAATTTCCAAGCTTTATGAACCAACGAAAATTGTTGAATTGATATTTATAGAAAAACATTTTAAAAAAATTGAAATTTGTTTATGTCTTCAATCAACTTAAAAAGAGTCAAAATATTTTAAAATTTTGTGGTGTATAGAAAGTAATAGCTTCAGCATTCGGTGAAAATTTCAAGTATATATGCTTATTCGTTTTTGAATTACAATAAAATAAAAAAATCATTCCATTTGAGAAATTAATAGTTTACGGGTGAAAATCCAATGTCTAATTTCAAACGCACATAAAAAAATAATTGAAGTTCCGGTAAACTTTTTTTTTTGTAAAAGGTAGAGAAACTTACGAAAAATCTTATGTTGAATTTTGAAACCTTAGATTTAAACAAAACAATTTTTATGAATTTCTAAATCAAAAAAAAAAAAAATTGTAGATTTTGACGTATATTGTCGAAATTCTAACTAGATGTTTATAAAAAAACTACTGTAAAAGTAACATTTAATAAAAAAAACACATTTCAAGGGGAAGGGATCTATAATAATAACCTAGTTTCAATATTTTGAATGTATTAAACATTGATTTAAATAATGTTTTCAGTATCATGTAGCATTGCGGAATAATTCTCGTTGGATGACTAAAAAAGTATCAGAAAAAAAGTTAATACTGCAAGAATATATTAGAATAAAATCCATAAAATTTCAAAAAAATTCTATAAATTTATAAAATATTATTGGAGACATGTCACTTCGTAATCACATAATTTCATTGAACCAATAATTATGTTTAAAGAGCATAAAACAGTGACAATTTAAGAGATAAATTTACGGTTAGTTAAATATAGATAGATATGTTGATAAAATATAAGGTATCTATATAAAGCTTAATTGAGTAATGTAATGTCGTACAGATAGTAATTTTAGCGCTTTATTTAAATTGTTTTTAAAAACTGTCATTTTCAAAGTAAATGATTAACATACCTAGATACTCATTTACAAAAAAGACATATTATTCTATCTAAAAAATCTAAAAACAAAAATAGGTATATATAAAATCAGATTCGGTAGTTGATAAAGATTTAGTTGAATTAAGAAAAAAATAAGCTATTTGAATACAATGTGGAATTTTATAATATAGATTTTGCGTCATTATGTCACCACTCACCTCCATGCTCAACAGCAACATGCTCGCGATCATATTAAGTATCATAAGATATGTAAGTCTTATTAATTTCAATTATCCATTTTGTTTTGAATTTATAATATATATTTCAAAGTTACAAATATATTGGCTTAAAAAAATATATAAAATATAAAAAAAACATTTTTACTAATCGTTGTCTATATATATATATATAATTCTTTGATCACAGTGTTTGTTATTGAACTCCTCCGAAACGGCTTGACCGATTTTCATGAAGTTTTTTGTGTATATTTGGTAGGTCTGAGAATAGGTCATAGGCTAATTTAAGAAGTGAGAGGTCCAACTCCGGGACTTGCTCAATCAAGGACTTTAAGATTTGCGATGGAAATATTTGCTTAAATGGTTGCCATTGATTAAAGTTAATATATATATATATAAATTAATTATTGTCTGTATGTCTCCTCATACACTATTCATCCGATCGCCATGAAAATTTTAGAAGTTATTGAGTACACTCCTGCGTAGGTATCTGACATATAACATCCTATCCTTATGTACATATCATATGCTAAAAATTCTAGAAAAACTGAAAGTACTATTTTTGATGCGATATATGTATATGTATATGTATATATCTCTGTTTATTTATAGGGTTGTCAATAATAACATATTTCATAACTATTATAATTAATAGAAATATGGCATATACATATTTTTACAAATAAATTTATAAAAAAAAACAAATATTTAACATGGGCAACCGTCGCAATGTTTTTCAAGTATCTACCTAATTCTGATTTCACTCATTCACACACCTCATGGGGTCCACAATGCACCACAGGTGGATTGCCTACCTGATAATCTACTGCTCACATATTGTCCTCGATCCAATACAGTGGATTGTCTACCCAGGTGATTCAGATGCATGTAAATCACTTGAGGTTATTTATATTTATTTATTTATATTTGGCTCAGGCAACGTCGGGCGTGACAGCTATATTTAATATATTATGGTATCATCGTGTTAAAAATCGTCATATTTTGACTAACCTAGTGTATTATTTAGCAGAAGCCAAAAAAAATCAATTCAAATCTAATGAGCGCTCATCTCGGTAGCCGGAGGACGTGCGTGGGCGAGAAAATATACCAGCGCGACGTGTGCGACAAGTCATTCGCAATTAATGGCAATCTGACGATATACCGACGGACACATACTGGGGAGAAACCGTCCTCGTGTGTGATAAATGCTTCACTACAATTGGCCAATTGACGGTACATATCAGGTCGCACACCGGAGAAAAACCCTGCCCGTGTGACGCGTGCGATATGTCATCCACAGTTTTAACAGTAGTCTTGTGAAGCACAAGAGGACGTGTACGGGGAAAACACCATATCCGTGTGACATATTTGATAAGTCGTTGACCACGCGTGGTCAACAGATGGTACACCGCTGGACACGTCATATTGGAAAGAAACCATACATGCTCAACAAGCAATAACGTGTGTGGTTAATCGTGACATCTGAAGATGGACCTCGCACCAGGAATTACCGTTTTCTCGGGCATTAATGAAATAAGTTAGTTAGGAGCTTTTTATGAATATGATAGCGTATTCTGATAATTTAATATAATAATGCAGATTAAAAAATACATCAAATTGTGTTCAATCATGTTTGTTTGTTTGTTTTTTATTTATTTATTTTCTTGTATCTGTGATAGAAAAGTATCAGTAAAAGTGCTTCAATATTCAATTTTCTGGTAACAAATTGGATCTACTCAGAACTTGTAGTATTCAAATGAAAAACAATAGAGGAACTCTCTTAACAGTAAAGTAGATATCAAATAACTTGTTATTGTATGTTCAACTATTTTTACAATAACATTTATTATATAATAATAATTTATTTTTAAATATTTTTTCATATAATATTACTAGCTGTTATTAACTAACCTAACCTAACCTTAGGCAGAACGATGTGATTAGGTTCGTTGTATAAATAGATTAAAATAAGAATAAACGTTTTTTTTATATTTAATTGTGATGTATTATTAAAGTTTAATTTATGTATAAGAAAGGTTAAAATTATAATTCGAAATTCCCCATAAGTTGTTGTTGCCGCAATTAAAAAATATCCAAAATACATAGTCACGATTTCTCTTTATAAACGTTAAAAGTTAAAATGTTATATAAAATAAAATATATTATATTTTAATACTGTACGAGATTTAATTACGATTTGATATTATTAGTTTTCGGGAGTGCTGGTGTAACGTCAACACTGCACGAAACAATCAAGATTGGAAGGTACGCAGCACGCCCACCTCAAAATTTCGTATTGAAACCTATATCAATCGCTTGTATCTGATTATACCTCGTGTCCCATCGTTTATATATCAACAGTTTTTTAATTATCCTCAATTTGCTTTTAAGGGTGGCACCCACCTTTAAATTTTGAGTTGAAACCTATATCAATCGATTGTACTTCGAGACTCATTGTTTGTGTACCTCAACGGTTTTTTAATTATCCATGATTTATTTTTGGGAGTATCGAGGAAATGGTGGCACCCGCCCCCCTCCCTATCTTTATTTTTTCGTGTTAAAACTTATATCAATTTTTTTGCTTAGTTTATACCTGATTGCACTTCAAGTCCCATCGTTTGTACCTCAATAAATTGTTGACAAAACTACAGATTTTACTAAATAATAGTCTTCACGTCGATCCTACTTAAACACATGGGATAGTTTTTGTAAGTATGTTATGTTACGGTTAAAGTGTATAATTCGGGTATTGTGCACAGTGTTTGTTATATTTGGGTAAAGCTGAATCTGCCTTTAATTTGGTTATAATACCCGGACATTGTAATACAATAGCTGGGCATTGTGTGCAGTGCTAAATTGTTTGTGGGCAATATAAGTTTATCACGATTCCGCGTCCGTAAAAGATATAATTTTTCTTTATCGTTACAACGATGGTATCTAACCGATGACTTTCGATATTATAACAGTTTATACTGTACCTATATGGCTTCGATATCTGTAATAATATAGTAAGGATAATAATTAATAGCTTATTGCCATATGATAATTTTATCAGAGAGTATGCCCACAATAACCTAGACCGGAGATATAATATAGAATTTCAGGTCAGTTAAAATTACACCATTTAACGGATTGGCTGTATTTTTACACATATTATTATGCATTTTCTTAAAACTTTCATTTTTTTTATTATTTAAAATGGTTGATTTTTTTTAGTGAAAAACAATAATTATGAAATTGGTACTACTGAAGGTAAACTTGTTGAAACAACTAGAAACCAATTTGAAATATACAAAGAGTATTTTGTACAGATTGAAACAGTACCAATAACATCTTCAATATCATTAAGAGAAGCAGCTAGAAAATTTTTAAATCTTAGCGGTCAAGGATATGATAGGTGTAACTGTAAACAACAATGTAAAATAAATAAATGTAAATGTAGAGTTGCAGGAAAACTATGTATATCTAAATGTTGTGATAGCTTAAGTTACAAAAATAAATAGAAAAATTGACAATATATAAATAATTATAAATTATAAACAAAAACTTTTTTTTATCTTTTTTATTGATAGAAAAAACAGTACTAGTTTGTTATAGCCCTGCCACTCAGGTTTGTTATCACCTCACTATTCATATAACAATATAAATACATTATTTTATGAGTTTATTTATTGATATTTATTAATCTAATAATTCGACGATATATTGATATAATATTAAAAAAAAAAAAATTAAAATTAAAAAATTGAAAAATAATAAATGTTAAAAATGTATAAAAATATTTATACTTTCCGTGATTCCCAAAATTCTGCTACATCTTTTAAAATGTTTTCAAACGGATCACTATTATTTAGTTTTGATCGCCACATAAATTCCACCACGTACGAGTCTAAAAAATGTCTATCTGTTCCTTTCCATTTTTGTTGCTCCATTTGGCTGAACTCCACATTCTCTCGACATTTTGTGTGTGGGTTCCTGAGTTAGGAAATCTTTAAAAAAAATTTTAAAAAAAGAAAAAAAATTTCCACGAAATTGCATCTATGATAAACTTGATTATGTTGAAATCCATGTTGTTGCAAATTAGCATAAACTTTCCAACTGTCAGAAAGAATAATAGAACCATGTCTAATATATCGGTTAATGATAGGTATCAATGTAGTTTTTGATCTATTTGGCACGCTCTAACTATGAAACTTTCCTTAGTTTCACGGCATATACCACCAAATACCCATTGTCGAGGTAATATACGCCCTGCATTATTTTTCCGGCGTACGAAAAGACTTTTATCTATTTCAACTATTAAATTTGGACCATCTACTTGATTGTTGTTGCTCTCCACGCGCCAAACATAAATTACTTGTAAGTAATTGTTCCAATCGACTACCGCAATTTTTCCAATACCCAATTCACGTTTGCAATATGCCACTGAAGTAAGTTCACGAGCCCAAGAGTATATAAAATATACAATACTGTTTATCGGTAATCTCGAACCGTTCAGCCAATTATTTACCTTAATACCTTTCTCTTTACGGCAGACCCTGCGTTGACATCGCCATTTCGACACTTTTAAAAACAATTCGTGGCCATTTTCACATGTATTTGTCATTTCAATAATATTTTTGGACTGGAGAAATTGAATTCTGGCATTTATATTGGGTACTTGTGTTGATAATTCTTTAAATTTCATTTTAGACACGAACAAACGACGGACAAATACGTACTGTGATGTTTGATCGATATTGTATTATAATATTATATCGATCCATATTATGTGATAAATATCTATGATAGGTACTTTATAGTAATGGTACGAATTTTCTGTCGAATTATTAGATTATTTTTATGATGTATTTATTGTTATGTGGATGGCGGGGCGATAACAAACCAGTACCAAAAAATACATTTGTTAAATTAAAATTTCAATCACTTTTATTAATATTCATATTTTTATCTTTTTAATTGTAATTGCTCACCGTGTTTTAGTCATTGTGAACAATGCCCGGGCAAAGTATATAATTTTTCACATTGCCCATTGAAATTGGGCATTGTATACATTATCCGGGCCTTGTACTGCAACGCCCGATTACACACTTTGGCCGTAATATATACATTAATTATAACATTAATTAATTATTGACATATAACGTAAACACTGTAGCATTACTACGACAGTCAACAAACAACATACGATATCATTCATAAACTCATAATTTAATCGGTAACATAAATAATCTTTAACCTGCTTTTTTATATTACAAAATTAATAAGTTTGTTTTTGTTTACTATTAGGTTACACGAAGACGATATAATATAATATGATTAATGTACCAAAAAATATGAATTTTAAGTGTAATGACTTATTTAAATAGATATCTAATAATGATGAATATAAGTCGTTATTTTGTAGTTACTGTTATATTATTGACCCATAAAAAATGTAAAAATGTTTGAAATTATGAAATTGTAAACTTATTTGTGGTTTGGTTGTGTGTTGGTTAATGGTTATTATATTGTTAAATGAATGAAATAATGAATGAAAAATCTTGTTAATTTTAATATATTGTACTAAATGAAAAAATTAAAAAAAAAAAAAATAATGTAATTGAAATTTTATTCGAGGTATATAATAGAATATTATAAACTAATTGTTGAAGCAAAAAATGTAACCCTGACCCCTAACAGTAACAGTAATATCGCACACCGAGGTCAAGTCCCCGAGACCTTAAAAATATAAACAAAACGAACACTGTCGAATAAGAACGCGTACGACCCGTGGAAGAGGGGACGTTACACCACTATTATAAATGTATTTATAATTGTAGTAGTCGAATAATACACGGAGAAGATTCAAATTAGAACGCAATTAGAGATTATCTAGACAAAAAAAAAAAAAATAGAATAGTCTTTTTCGATTAACAATATTTTAATAACTGAAAAAAATTTTAAATATCAAAATAGTATTAAAAAACATACTGAACAAACTTTAAACGATAAAATTACTTAATCATATCAAATATTGAACACGTACGAGTATAATATAGGTAAGTCATTTAGGTACTTCATTATTTGGTACCATTTTATGGCAAAACTTTTAGAGATTGGATTCTATGTGCCCTGCTGGCTACAAGAGTTTCAATACTCGTAGTAACAATACTTTTAAAATAATACGAAATTAAATGGTGAGGGGGAGGGGCAGGCTGAGTAAATCTATGCATCTTTTAGTATCACGGACGAAGTATTGTTTGTCATTATCCTTAAAGTATTATTGATGTTTACAGTAAACACCATTGTTAAACTTCGAGTGCATTTATTATTTTGATTATTTTTTCGGTAGAAATTTTAAGTTAGCTACCTACTTTGAAAAAACACAATTTTCTTGCAAATTTGAAGTGGACGAAGATGGATAAATGTACGTTAATATCTATCGATTTTAACTAATTATAGAGAGAAAAACTATGAACTATTAAAGCAGTGTAGATTAACATAATTTAATGTAACACACAATTAAATGTTATTTACATATTATTAAAACAATAGGCTTAATAATAATAATAAAAACAAACACGACAGAATGATAATGTTTAGATTCGAAAGACAAAGTCGTTTGCACCTACTCGAATATAAGTCAATAAGAAATATATAAATGTAAAAAAATAATAATATGAAAAAACAGTCATTTCATTTTCCACAATACAATAATATTTATAATAACAATTTTGTATGGCTGTCACGTCGGGTCACGACTATTGGTTGAAATACAACTATTTTTCGTGCAAAAACATTTCTAGACAGTTACAAAACACAATATAGTTTTAAACATTGACGGAAAGTTTTTTTTATCCAAAATTAGACTAGACACAAAGCCATGCTGCAGGGCAGCCGAATCGATTTGGGACCTCTTCGTATACTCTATTTATGGATATATGGATTTAGTATAATAATATTGTACATAACAAAGGTCGACGGACTACCGCCAATAACCTGACCATTACCTACTCCTCTACGTAACCACTAACCGCGCAGCGGTAATATTTGTCGTGGTGACTGTTTTAAAACGGTTTTATTCGATTAAATTAACTTGCGTTGTTCAGTTGTAGTTGTTGTTGAAATGTGTCGATAATCCTATCCCGGCCGTGCAGTATATGGCCAGGGTCGTATTTAGAATTTAGACCCCTCGTAAAACGCCGCCCATCTTTTTGGGACTGAATGGGGTGGACGCCCAATGTTAGAAATAAGTAAAAATTATAAAACCTAACTTGTATTTTATATAAATAACCTGTAATACTATTGGTAGGTATTTATCATTCATTCGTGTGTGTACTTTTATACCAATTGCAATGAAAATTATAAATATACTCAATTACCTACCTGACTAATATATTAAGTACATACGCGTATTCGGTACATATTATTATAAATATTATGTAAATAACTATCTTATAATAAATAATATATATGAAATAAAAAGTCCAGCATCATACATATATATATATAGTAGAACCCGTTTAAGACGCTCTCGCTTAAGACGATTTCCCGGCTAATACGCTCATTTTTACGAGTCCCTTGATTTTGACAACGTTTAACATGGAATTAACTCTGGATAATACGCTCTATGTTCCCGGATAAGACGCTCGTCTTGCCAGTTATATTAATATAAAAATACATCGTATATACGTATCACTAATAATAACTAAATAATAACGATAACGAAAAATTATTAATTATTAATAAATTATTAAAAAATTATTAATAATAATTATTATAACAAATTATCAAGGTTTTAAAACAAAAATATCGAAAAAAAATTGGTTTTACGATACTTGAAAGAAATGGAAAGTAAAAATCCCGCGAAAAAACTTGACGTACTCGATGCATTACACTACGTACCTGCAGCATGGGATGAAATTACGGCTGATGTTATTAAAAATTGTTTTCGAAAAGCAAAATTTGTTGAAGGTGATTACAGTGCCGTGGAGAAAAGCAGCGAAGATTTTCAAGAATTGGAGGAGTTTCCAGGATATGCAGAAATTGACGAGGACGTCGCCACAAGTAACATTAGAAGCATTGACCAGATAATTACTGATAAAATTGCACCGGCTGATGTAATTTCTATAGATGACGAAAGCGAAGACGAGGAAGAGGATGATACAACACCGATTCTCCCATTAGTAAATGCACTTGATTATGTTAATGAGCTAAGAAGATTAGTTGCATCTTTTGACGACGCTGATGAATCGTTAAATCATCTTAATAAAATTGAAAACTTCCTGTATTCAAAAAACATCAAAAATATGAAACAAAGGAAGATAGATGATTTTTTGAAATAAGTAATATAAAATAATATGCACTCACTCAGCAAAGTAAA
>JACXSJ010002635.1:0-24433 GCA_014851325.1 Pentalonia nigronervosa | reverse complement strand
TATGTAAAAAAAATTTTTGTTCCCGCGTAATACGATTTCCCGCTTAAGACACTATTTTTAACTGGTCCCTTGGAGAGCGTCTTAAACGGGTTCTACTGTATATGTATATATCAAAATAAACAATAACAATATTCAACACATTTATTTTTTGTTAATTATTAATAAATATTATATATAATAACTAAGGCTGGGATTTCAACGTACATTGCATAGTTTTTCGAAGCTACGCGATACTCGTTTTATAACATATGCGTTTTATATATTTTTGAATCACAATAAGAAGTTTTTATTTTGCGTTTTTTTGTATTTTTTGACGATTTTAAATTTTAAGATCAGATTTTTCATTTTTCATGGCATTATTGAACCCAAAATTTGAATTTAAAATTGTATTTTAAGATTTTTAGATAACAAATTATAAAGTAGGTTCTCATATTAAATTATTAAAAATAATTTTAAGCATTTATTTTAGTTGTTTTTTTTTTTTAATAAAATAAGCCTAAAATGATCAGTCAATAATTTATCAATTATCAATTATACCAAAATTATTAAGAATAAAAAAATATTTTAGTGCATTATTTAGAATTTTTAGGGGATAAAAGCATTTTTTTTTTTAGGACATTAAGTCCCAGCTCTAATAATAACAGTATAATATTTTATAATGTAGGTATCTTTACATATTATTTAATGTAAAAACTAAATAATAAAACTTAAAATATATGCAAATATAAATTTTTTGCTTCTTACCTGTTTCCGAAGAAACATTCATTTTGTTTCACTAACATCAAATTTATATTTTGTTATTGACGATTCAATAACAAGAACTGCCAAGCTGTTGAGTCCAACCTAAACTGTGGGCTGCATTTTGCGCGCATTGTGTAAATGTGTAATTTCATAATATTGTCATAATATCAGTCAACCAATAAATCGTTCGGCTTTCGTTTGAGAGAATAAAAAAAAACCTCAGTGAAATTTTCAACTATAAAATATAAGTAGGCTGAACACAAAAAAGAAATTCATAAAAATTTAACGCACCCGAAATTCCACTAGTGGTGGTGGAGGGGGGGTCAATTACCCACCGTGCCCTTCTTCCCCATAAATGGGGGCCACGAGGCATATCGTAATAATTTAATATTTACGAACGCGTTTCGCTCACGCGTTTACCCACAACTACGACCGAGGTGTTTTTTTTTTTCAATGTTTTCGTTTAAAGCGAATAATAATTCGTCGACGAAAATGAAAATATATGCCAGCAATAGAGTTGCAGGTGCCCCTTAACCTATCTACCGCAACTTTCGTAGCGGGGAAACTAAAAAAAAAATAAAAAAATACTTTTGTACGCTGAATCTCGGCGCGATAATAACAAAACCACTATGCCGGAGACTATACATGCTTGCGGCGCCGGCGGCGGGCTGCTATATTAAATTATATTGGATTTCTGTTTTTGTTTTCACACATTCGTCGCGATATTAAAAAAAAAAAAAAATGTTTTCCTCACGCGACACGCAAATGTATTAAATTACTATAAAATCGTATATTAATGACGCACATTTTTCGTCAAAATATTATTGCGCCGTACCTATTCAAATATTTCGTAATTATATTCATTTGCCAGTGGAATAATAAAATGAACGTTTGCTGTTCGTAGAATGTCGCCACCACCACCCCCCCCCTCCCCACCACCGAGCGACGCAGTGAATTATTTTCGCATACTCTTCTTGGTACCTCTTTCGTAAATCAAACGAATGCCACTCGAGGAACAATCAGGTACAAACGAGGTACAAACCATTGATATATATATAGGTTTCATCGGATAAATTTTTAGGTGGGGGTGGACCTGGCTGCGCGGGACGGGTCGGTATATTATATTATATTGAATTTCTGTTTTTGTTCCGACACAAAAAAAAAAAAAAAAATGTTTTTCTCACGTGACACGCAAATGTATAACATAATATATTAATATTATGTAAAATCATATGTTTTACATATTTATCGTATGAACGGATTTTAATTTGGTATAAAATTAAAAATATTTAAATATTTATTTATGGTCTTGAAATATTCAAATTGGAAATAAAATAGAACTTAATATAAATGATACATAACGTATAATACAAATGAAAAATGTTGGGAAACAACATAAATTTTAAATTTTCAAATTTAAAATGATGGCGATTCGATCTCAGCATTGTTTTATAACGACTAAATGACCTCTCCACGTCGAACGGAAGTGATAGGTGCAATTTTGAAATGATAACAACTAAAAATCTAAAATTAGCGGAAATAATTGCTAAATTGTTTGGATGGTTTTTAGTTTTCATATCACGTCGTGCATTGTAAAATATTAAAATAAAAACGAAAATTCTACAAAGAATATGTATATTTATCTGTTAAATATTTTAAACTACCACGAAAATTCTACAATAACACATAACGTAATATGTTTACATTTAAAAATATTTAAAATAAAATTAGCATCAGCTTATTTGAAATAAAAAAAAAAAAAAACATATACATAACTATGCCGAAAACTTTTCGACGTCAAAACTACATAAAAAAAAAAAAAAAAATTATATATATTTATTTAAATTAAAATCCGTTCCCTATTAATAATGGGTAACGCGACATACGTTTTTCGTTTTTAACTTGGACTATCGTTACACCGTATTCAAATATTTCGTAACAACCGCGATGTGTTTGCCGGCGGAACAATATTAAACGAATGTTCGCTTTTTCGTAGAACGTCACTGCCGCCGCCACTTCCCGCGCAGTGAATTATTTTCGCACACTCTCTGTAAATCCGCGGTTCCAGTGTTTAACGTCAGCCGCTGCTGTTCGAACAGTTTTATTTCCGTGCCACCGTTTGTTAATCGTATTCGTCCCGTTTCCGCCCGACAAAAAAAAAAAAAAAATTTAAACCGACAAGATACGATTAAATTGTACGCGGAGTGCCGCCGTCCCAAAGGCGCACCGACGCGCTCGACGATCGACGATTTACTCGCGTGCAAGACTATGTGCGCGACCACCGTATCGTGTTATACGCGTTTTCAAATATACGTTTCGTCCGTTGTCGGCCGTGTGCGCAAAAAGCGTTATTGAACCGCACAATTTTTCGACAATGACGTCGCACGACGACTTCAAATCCCATAATAGACATCAGTTTAAATTAATTGATCCCAACGGAATTATTCGGAATTATATCGTGGGTTCCAAAATTAGGGCTGGGAATGTGATGTCCCGATAAAACCCTCAAAAACATGCTAAAAAATATGCCTTTTTACCCTAAACATTTGAAATAATGCACCTGTAAAATTATTTTATTATTTTTATTTAAAAAATTTTGAACAGACATTTTTTTTTTTTTTTTAATTAATAAAATAATTAACAAAATACATTTTTTTGAGCAAAAATCTTAAAATAAATTTAAAAAAAAAACCGAAATTTCGTATTGAATGCTTTAAAAACCTTAACCATGCATTTAAAAAAATTAAAAAAATGACCTTAAAGATGAAAATTGTCATAAAGTTCAAAAATGTGCCAAACAAAAGCTTCTTATTACGATTCAAAAATACACAAAACTTAGATATATGTTATAAAACGAGCATCGCGTATTTATCGTTTTGAAAACAATGCAAATATCACATCGAAATCCCAACCTTTGTTATAATATTATTGTGCTTGTATAATAATAAACGCTATATATAATTATTGTGTGGGTACAATCAGGGGCGAACAGAAAAAAATATTTTGGGAGGCTTATTTACGTGCGTGAAGTTGGCACCCCGACTTTGTCGTGTCGTCTTCAAATTAGTATCGTATTTTTGCAAATTAATTGCAACAATTTGCAATACATTTTTACCTTTTTTTATATATTAGAAACTTATATAAATCTGAAAATAACGTCCGTGCTTTTTTTTTTAAGACAAAGTTCAATTTTTTATAATTTTTCATACCTATTATTTAAACTAAAAATAACGATTATAGTTACATAATTTTTTTTTTTTGTCATTTAAAATTGATTAATATTAAAAATTTGTATGCTTTCCCCATTACGCTTATTATTAATATACACTTACACAATGACACGTTAAAATTCAATCCGTTTATACCACGAACCTATAGTAATACGGTACCTACGTTGGTATTATATACAATAAACAAATTTAATTCAGCCCGGCACTGATATTTTTAGTTTTTGATAAATAATAAGAATAATTTCATATTTTCAATGAAATGCACGAACAGGTTTGCCGACCGTGTAGCTATATAAATTGATATTAGTGTGAGACAAAGCGAGCCAACCATTTGATCCAAAAATAACGATTAACAATTTTGTTTTTACGCACGTGTGCAATTGCCCACTGCTGAACAGTAAACAGTTCAAACTACAAATGCATATTGTCCATATTCAAACTAATAATGTAAACATAAGGTCATTATTAAACATTTAGGTTGTATTTTATTTTTTTTTTTAATGTACGTAATTACTTAAAAATAGTTGCACATATCGACTATATTGATTTTGTTTGTTTAATTTTGAAAAAAACTCTTTTTCGAAGACTCAGTCCTAATATCTAGTTAGTAATGTATATAAGTAATATATAATCCGCACAGCAAAATTATATTTTAAAAATATTGTAACTATTTATTTTTGGTATAATAATTACGTAACAAAAAACGAAAAAATCAACAAAAATTCTAATCGTTGTCTACCAATTTGAACCTGTATCTCTTATTCCTAAATGTCCTAGCGCTTTAACTTAACCTAATTACTTACGATTTGAGTTTTTGATACTAGTCAAACTACAACAATTAAGACATTTCTCTGCTGTGAAGAATACGGCATTAAACATTGTTTAACCGATTAAATTGTTGATCTGACCATTAATATTGAATTTAATTAATAAAGGTAATCATAGACATGCCAATAGCATTACAGAATAAGCAGAAGAGACACACGCTAAGAACTCAAAAATTCGTTCAGTTTATTGGAATTATATGGTATTCTTGTATAAAACAAAAATGTACGATTCTTTTTTTCTAGTCACACTGATATTGCTAAATTTACATGCATTTTTGTTAATACGACAATAACATGACGTCATACATATCACGTCTTGTTAAAGAAAAATCATTTTGACTTTTGCGCCAATATTTGAAATTAATAGTTTAATTATTTATTTTATTAATTAAACCGAATTCATCGTGATTTTTTTTATTGAAAATGAATGAAGTAGGAAATATATGTTGTTTTGGCGTACATAATATTATGTAATACCTAAGCATTTGTAAGTTTTATATAAATTTATTTTTAAATATATTGCATATATGTAATTAGAATAAATTTGTTTAAACCTACATTATACTATGATTTAAAAAAATATGATTTACTAACCTTATTTAGGAACACACTTAGATTCTTTGAAAAATTACTTTTTTATAATGGCCAATGGTGTATTATTAATACAAAATATAAATTAAATAATTCACAAATAAAAAATCACGAACACCCAGGATGATGAAGTAAGTAAGCAAGTTTCAACTTTGCAACTTAAAAGTTTGTTAGCTTAAAGCTAATTGTCTGTTCAGAATATCAGTCTCCCTATAAAAATAGAATAATGAAAATTATCTTTCTACCGACAGCTCTGTAATTCCAACAGGTGTTGGAAATCTGTCCCCCATAAAAACCCATGTTAAACTCAAATAGTGTTCTTTCTGGTTATTCTGTGATAGCATGTTAAATGCCAATACATTGGAATTTCAGATGTGTTTTGTTAAAGAATAATAGATTTTTACAACAGATTATTCTTAATTTTTTTCTAGTTTTTCTATATTATTTTGAAAACTACTGGACATTATTTTTCTTTTTTTCCCTAACGTACCCACAAGATCCACTTTCCTACAAGATATTATGCTGATATAGAAAATTGATTTTTTTACTGCCCCAAAAGATGATAATAGACACAAACAATATCAATTACTCGCTGAAGATTAAAAGACTTATTAAGGTCAAGTCCACAAATATTTGGAAGATCTTTGATGAAAAAAAATACTTTTAATATTTTATATACAATGTTTTTAATATATTACAATTGTATTTGATTTTATTTATTATATAGAACTATTCTTATAATTGTTTAATTCTTCTATTTGTTTTTTATCTATGATTTAAGTACGTGTGTTAACTTAAATAATAATTTATGATTATTAAAAATAATAATAAATAATATTATTTTTATATCTTACATTTGAGAGGGAATGTAAAAATTTGGACCTACTTATAGTAATGTTGCAATGCAAGTCATTTATTTTTATTAGTAATTTTTATTTATTGTTTTTATTAATAATATGTATTAGTTATTAATACATTTTATTTTTATTAATTTGTTTTATGAAAAAAAGTCAATTTAAAATAATTTAAAATAATGATTAATAAATATTATTCAATAAAATATTATGTATATTGAAAATTAATACATATAATTAATAGAAATAATAAATAAAAATAACTTATTACAATGATAAATAAAGATGATTAATAAAAACTAATAATACTAGTTATTAAAACTTGGCTCACTTAATTGATAATCAATCATATAAAATATAAAAATACTGGAAATTTTTTAAAACCAACCTGCTCTAATTTGTTAATTATTATCTATATATAATATTTGGCATACCTTTGAAGTTAATCGGATAAAGAGAGTGGCAAAAGTTCATGGACGTAAAAATTGAAGTAACAATTTTTTAATTTTCTTAAGAATTTATTAAAAAACTTTGATATTGAAAAACTTATGTTTGGTTTGAAAATAAGCCTCTTGATATATTATGACCAGTTTACTATGCAGTTTATTTTTAGTCACAGATTTTTTAGATTATAAATATTTCATAATATTTTAAGTTTCAATAAGTTTTATTAAGTTTACTTATAATATTTTATAATATCATATACATAGCTACATTTTAATTAATTTACGTATATATTTTAGGGGAAAAGAAGTAGAAAACCAATCATAAATCCGAATACATTGTTTGACATTCTTAAATGAAAAAAAGTGGATATTTTTGATAACAGAAATTTAATACCATCTTTTCATGAAATATGGATTCGTATAATAAAAGTGCTAAATTATGCAGTACCAAAAAATACTGTATATATATGTTTTACAAGATTTAAACGACATAAAAATGAAATTACTTAAGATATTAAAATTATAATTGCTTGTGTTAGAGGAAAACAATGAAAGTAAAAACCTAAAAAACACAAATGATGAATATTGTAGCACGACTATGAATGACGAAAACGAAAAATCTCTCTTTAAATTTACTATACCATATAAGAATTATATAGAATTTGAACCATCCACGATTATTTATGAAGAAAAAGAAAAATGTAGGTTATATGATTCCCTTAAACAAAATACGTGGATTGATATAATTAACGATGCATTTTTAAAGGAGTACAAATTACAATGTAGCTTTATTTACAAATCTTATAAGGTTAGAAAATATTTGAGTCGAAGTAAATATTTCCTTACATTTAAAGCTAAGTGTAATGATTGTTATTCTGAAATCTTTGGATGGATCTTTAGATGAATAAAAAACCATCTATAGGTGAGGCACTTGAACTCAATATTTTGACCAAAGACACTAAGAATAATGAAAGCTCATCATTAAATTTATCAATTGTACATATTATTTTTATACAAAGCTGTAATCAGTACAAACTACGGTCAGATGCCAATATCCCAGATGATATATGTAAAACATGATACATTAACAATATTCAACTTGCTAGGATGTTGAATTAAATGTAGTTTAAAACCTTCTAACGAGGCAGTATGCGACTTTTCAATGGCTCTTTTAGGAGCGATTTCGATGGCATTCTGTAAAAATAGTGATATCAAGTCATGGATCGAACAATGTTTTGTATTCGTAGAATATAATACTGATTTACCAAATTGCTATATACGTGTCCATGTTGCATACATCATGAAAATGTTCTGTCGAAGTAAGAATTTACAAGGGAGTAAAAATTGGACACTTAAACAATTTTATGTTAAAATCATGCGACTTTTTGTTATATCAACACGCATAGACGATTTTAAACAAACTTTAATTGATCTATTGAATGTTATGTTGAGTGAAACAGATGATTGGACAGAAGATAAAGTGGAAACACCTTCAAAAATGAGTAGACGGTACTTATTAAGCCAAATTAAAGATATTGAAGTAACAGAAAACGTAAATAAAAAGTAGATGAGCAGTAGAATTATTTGGAAAATGATGATAGCGATACAAATGATGTTACAATATTCTATATAACCGAATTTATAAACAATATTGTAAATTTATGTAAGGATAATTCGAAAATTATAGGTGATCGTTTATCGGCTTATTTTTCAGATCTGTCATGAGATATTTTACGCTACTCTAAATATTTTACATTATGGAGCAACGTAATGCAATCTACTTTTAGGTCCCCTCACAAAAACGCTTTATCAGCTCCAGTTGAATGTGATTTTCTGAACTAAAAAATAAAATGTTGCGCTTCAATAGTCAACCTATGACAGCTAACCGATTTGTCGCTTAACATTTAATTACTATTGAAAACAATTGCACGTTGCTCTGAAGTGAACAAATAAAAAATGATAGTGAAGAATTTAAAATATTGGACATTAATACTGAGAATAAAATAAACATACAGTTGGAAGAAGATGAAGTCAAAAGTTACAAATCCAAAGCTGAAGTTTACAACAATTTTGACACTTATGCAAATGAAAACTTAATTTTAGGTAACGGAGCTGACAATATATATAATAACAATAAAAAAAAAGAGATTGATAATTATGAAATTGGATCTGAATATAGAGTAACTGAAGCTATTAATAATTATTTAGATAATGTATCTGGAGACTCATATGTATGTAAGGATAATGATATAAGAATAAACAATAGGGTACAGAAAGAAATTCATCATTTTAGAACAGAATCTGAAGATGAACTAAATGCTATTATTGATAGTTTTGATTATAATGCAATGAACGTAGTAGAAAATTGAAAAGGCCTTGGAGAAAATGAACGTATTGAACCACCTTATAAAGTCGGAACAATTAAAAAAAGAAAAAAAATGAGAAAAAAATAATGACCAAATATATAGAATCTACTACAGAAATCGAAATGATTTTGAATAAAAAAAACAAGATCACAGTCCTATACACTTCTTTTGAATGGTAATATGACCACTTATTTACGAGTTTCAAACAAAAGATAGATATATGATCTATAACACATGCTCTTTTAATGCAGTAGAAGCAGTTATTACTATGGCTTATATTGACTACTCTCAATATAGACATTTTGTGAGTTCTAACAAGAATATATTTTTTTTAATTTTGTAAACATTTAGCCATCAACGAAAAATCTAAAAAATATACATTGAGCGTTTACAAATATTAAAATATATTTTTAAAGAAGTTGATAGAGTAACAGAACTTAAATTAATAGATGCAAGGTGTAATGGTATTATATTTAGTAATTAAACTATTTGTTAATGCTCCATCAGCTATTGAATATGTTCATTGTTCTAATAATAACTGTCCACACTTCAATATTGAAAGAAATTGTGTTAAAATTATAGTTCGTTTAGAAAATGGTATAGAAAGTCTCAAAGATTCATTACTATACATCGATAAACAACACTAATTGAGTTGAAAATGATTGCAATGGAAATTTCGAAACTACTAGAATTGTTTAAGAACATATTTTTGAAGGAACTGATTTTCTTGGAGAAAATGAACAATTTTCAATAATGGATTTCCCACCAACACTTTTGATTCATAATACAAGATAAACAAGATAAATAATTAAAATTCTTATGAATAAATACCGAATTATTATAAATATGTTTAGTTATAATATTATATTGAATCATATTTTTAGATTTAACTTATTTATGGCGTTATAGCATATGGTAATGATCACTATGTGTCTTACATAAAAAGAGAAGAAACTTGGGAAAATCATAATGATATTCAAAGAAATTCAATAAATTCACTGAGGTAAAAAACAAGTTTGTTAGACCACATAATATGCTGATTTACATAAAACATTATTAATATTAAAATAACTTTTAGTAAAATTATAAAAATGTTGTCATATTTAAATTGCCATTAATTAGCATTTTTTATTTTTAATATTTTGTATACTTTTTTAAACAGCGTTATTCTAATATTATATAAATTAAGTACAATACATTTTCAACATATTGTATATATTTCAAACATCAATGAGAATTATATAAAATTGTGTTAAGGTTTCATGTTAAGTACCCATGAAAAAACTAAATTAAAGTTTTTTTTTATTATTATTTTTATATTAAAATCAAATAAATTTTAATATTGAAATTAAGATTATTGTGTGTAACCCATATATACAAAATATGTTCTTTATAAATTGATACAAGCCATATGCATCTATATTTTATAGCAGTGAAACAAATCGTAAAAAAGTAATGAATTATATAGGTATATATTAACTTTAAAATCTCTATATAAGTCATTTCAAAAAGAAAAAAATAACAATTCACCAAAATATAATGAGTCCATAATAAATTTAATTTAAAATTAAGAAAAAAAAAATAATTTTGAATCTAACATTAAATAATACATAAAATAGCACAATATTGATAATAGATATACAGTTAAATGTTCAACATGGAAAAATAGGAATAATATTAATTAATTTGCAAAATTATAGTACTAATTTGGGGACGATACGACAAAGTCGGGGTGCAACGTGAACTTGGCACCCTCAACTATGTTTCATTGTGGGGGCTTTAATATAATGTTGCAAATTGTTGCAATTAATTGGCAAAAATATGATACTAGTTTAGAGATAATACGACAAAGTTGGGATGCCAACTTCACGGCGGTGGTTTATTTATCTTATCATCGACAGAAATCACTTTTACACTATAAAAACATATTCAGTCATTTTCCCAAAAGGAGAGGGGTCGAACTCCTAACTCCCTCCCCTCGGGTACGCGCATGTGTGTTAAACAATAATTACGCATTGTTCCCATACCAGTACCACACGGTTGAGCATAGAATATTTTTATCCAAAATTTTGTAGGTAATTTATTATTTTTACGTATTCCTTTATCAATTATTGTGATACTAAACTTACACGAGCAACGAGCCGCAAGCCGAGACCAACTTTATCGACAATGTTATCGTTTAATAAATAATTATAAAGTTCCAGAGCAATATTAGTTTCATCCGTAATACTGACCATTATTAAAATCTACGTTTTCCGTACTTAGCACTGGGGAAACATTATAGTTATTAAGTTAAGTAACTTCTCCGAAATGATTTTAAAAATAATTCAGTTTATGGTAGTGTGTGTTCGATCACCTATACAGTCGTGTCACATAGTACGTTAAAAAATTTTTATTATTTATTTTTTTACTAATGGTATAAATAATACAACAATTGTTTTATCAGAAAGAGGCAAAGAATTAGCCTTAGTGAATTTATACAAATATAAATTAACTGGTGAACGAAAAAAAGATAATATTTGAAATGGAGGTGTAGGTACTAATAACAAAATATGTTCGGCAATAATATTCTCAGGTTTATCTAAACGTAATATAATTGAAACTTCTGGACTACACAAATTAATATTTTTTATAAATATAGTTAAAAATTGTAAATGGAAACATCGCAGAGTTTTTTTTGTGCTCCATCGTGTGGGTTTTATTTTGTATTTTTATGTCCTTTGATACGCCGACAAATTTGCTCAATTGTGTCTTAAAAATGATGTTTTATTAATCGTGTCACAGCCCCGCATATGGGCCATGCAGTCTAAACACAATTATTTTCGTTCTTGAATTTTCCGTTTGGGTGCCTACATCATTGCAAGTAATAATATGCGTACCTATAGGTATACTATAATACACATTTTTAGATATTTTTTAAGTGCAATAATGTCATCAGTTATTAGGTACGATATATTATTGTATATTATTCGAAATAAAATAGTTCACGGTCTGCCGGTGGCTATCGTACGAGCGAGGAATGTCGGAGCAACAAAAACGAAATGTTTTAAAAACATTTAACAAATATATATAAAATAGGTTAACGAAATGTCATCAGAGATAAAACTGTAAAAGCTAAAAAAAAAATAAAAATAAATAACCGTGGACCGTATATATATATATATACAACATTTAATTTTTAAATAACATTATTATTGTCGTCCAGATTACAGCATATACATTTTCAGATGATAATATTTTATGCTTCTATATTACGGGACACGAGAAAAAAAAACCGTCACTCCCACGTGCACAATATAATAATATTTGAACGCACAAGCAAAAAAAAAAAAAAATAAAAACCCGCAACTGTCTACCATATAATATGTAATATGTATATACGTCCCCACCCCTTTCACACACGTCATGCAATATATAACATATAATATATAATAATATATAACATTATGGACAATACGAATCCTTGGACGGGTTTGTTTTTTTTTTTTTTTACGCCGAATCGCTTGCCGGGGATTTTAATAATAATAATATTGTCAACTCGGTATAAGGTAAATGATGCCGGTAAAATAGGTATACGTGGTATGCGCATATACGTCGCATTGATGGTGGAGGGGGGCATACGTAAATTATAAGGTATGCTTATATTGCAGGGTTATCTATTTAGATACGGCTACACTAATTTTCAAAGTCAATTTTCGTGTTTTTATTTTAAAAAAACAACAAACGTTTTTCATGCCGTTTGAAGTATCTATATATTATACTATTATATATAGCGCTACATTTTTAACAGGTTTTTTGAGCGCCACGTATTCACCTTACATACTACTTGTCAAAACGCTTCTTCTCAGATTCAGTATAGGTTTGCCTAAAAATGTTTGGACATTTCAATAAAAAGGAAGATAAAAATGATCATAAATTGGTCATAAAAATAAACAACTCGAGTATTTCAGTTTACCATTTTAATACATAAATTATTTAGTACACATACTGGACGTTTATCCATTAGATATGGCTACACTAAATTTCCAAGTCAATTTTCGTGTTTTTGAAAAAAGAAAACAAACGTTTTTTATGCTGTTTGAAGTATTTATATAGACAAACATGATATATAACATATGTGTATCACTACATTTTTAACAGGTCAAGCGCCACGTAAGGCCTATTCTGCGCTTTCCTAGCAAAATAAGCAGTAAATACCAAATTTTCAAAATTGAAGTAATTTCATATTCGATATAATTGGATAATTCTGCGTTTTTTTCCTTAGGAAAAACACCGTAACTCCACTAAAAAGGCCTTTAAAATGCATTATAAAATGTCGTATCGATCAAAATATTGTCAAATACTAGGAAAAACACAGTAAGTGTATGTATGTAACATGTCCTAGAGAATAAAGCAGTATATACAATGGAGAAACTGCTTATTTGATTAGTGAAATCTTAGTTAAAACTACTTTGAAGCAAGTACATTTTATCTTTTATCTATGAATGTTTGTTAGTAAGACACGTCTTTTACCAAAAGTTTTTGTCAAAAAATATTTATTGATTATCTATTAGATGGTCATCTATTTATTCAGATGTTTTTTTTATAATTCAGATTTTATATTGATTTTTTAGTTTAAATTTACAAAAATAAACATACTAAATGCAATTTATATTATTTGATTTTATTTATTAGCATGATATTTCAATAGAGGCATGATACTTTAAACCAGGTAATAGGTATAAATGGTTTTTAAAGGTAATAGGTTTTAAGTTAATACAAAAGAATAATATAAGGAATACAATATTGTGTAATACCAGTTATATTAAACTTAAATTTACATAAATCTGTCTAAAAATATCTTTATGGGGATACTGCATTTGTAAAGTTTATTTTTTTTCTAATATACAATAATACTAAAAAAAAAAAAAAATGAAATATTTCCTTAAAAATGAAAAAAAACAAAAAAAAATGAACTAAGTACAAAAAAAAAACTTTCAAAAAATAAAGGATGTCTATAACTAGTAATAAATGCAAAAATGTGGGTAAAAATAATAATTTCATGGTGAAAAATAAAGAAATCGAAAAACTTATTTTCCCAACAATTCAATTTATTAAAGATACTGGTTGTTTCACTAGGAGGGCCAATAGGTATTGAGTTTACCAATATGTCTTGTCAAAATGTTTCTGTCCGGATTCAGTTGGTTTGTCTGAAAATGTTTGAACATTTCAAGGAGAAGGAAGATAAAAACGGCCATAAATTGACCATAAAAATGAACGGTTTGAGTATTTCAATTTATTATTTTACCACAAACTTGTCCTACAGGCCACGATCTATTGATTTCCATGAGATAATATGTAGAATGAATTTTTTAAAGGGTATCCTACGCGGCGACAAAAACAGGCACTACGGTAGGGCACAGCGTAACTGGGCTTGAAAGCCACAAGAGGCGCTAAATTCATAATTACAATTTCTTGTATTTGCCTTTAACCTGTTAAAAAAGAAATGATTTTTTACCATATTTTTTATTATTATTATTGATCCGTGGTATCTACGGCCATTATACATGATATTAAATTATTAATGATATTATTTTTATAATGGTACAACTCGTAAAAGCTGCTATAATAAAAACAGGTAAAAAATAAAAAATTATACTTTTGTGGATGGATGACTATAACTTGCAGCAAAGTGGTGGTGATCTACACAATTTTAGCTTCCAAATATTTACGAATTTCACACAGCATTTTGGTGTGGTCAGAGTTCAAAAAACTCTGTAACGCACAGCTAATTTGTTTTTTAGTGGTAACTAAGAGAAGGGGTGCGGGCTTAAGATTTTTGAATTTATTCTAACAAATATAAGTATAAATGAGGTAGGCTCAACAATGGTTAAAAACTCGGAAATGACGAAAAAGTTATATAGTTATGAT
The DNA here is from genome assembly GCA_014851325.1 of Pentalonia nigronervosa. Taxonomy (NCBI): domain Eukaryota; kingdom Metazoa; phylum Arthropoda; class Insecta; order Hemiptera; family Aphididae; genus Pentalonia; species Pentalonia nigronervosa. The sequence continues at coordinate 9,468 of JACXSJ010002635.1, read as the reverse complement.
TCAAACTTTTGCAGATAATTTAGAAAGGGCCGAATTTACGTATTACATGCAGCAACTTACATACCTTACTGCTCACGATTAACATACTCACGAATGATTTGGACGGCTTCTAATGATTTGATACACCTAAATTCTCGAAACCATGTTGCACAAAAACCCTTTTTTTTTTTTCGAAAAAATAACTCGAAATGTTAGCGTAGCCCATTAAATGGATCGTGCCGTATGATAATTGTACTGCGCACAATATTATTGTCTCTGTTGTGTAGCTTTATGTTTAAACACAACGCATTAGCACACAATACCGCTCTATACCTGTGTATAATAATATTATTAATAATACCTATTCGGGAGGGCGCAGTTTTTTTATTATGCGATACTGCTGCAGTTATATTCGGTTTACCGGTGTACGATGTACAAAAGCAACGGGTTGGGTTATGTGTTTTACACACTCGACGACGGACCGTTACAGTTGTTGTATACCTTGCTTGTATCTTTCGAAATGGGTTTACATATTATTGCACTCGAGTGCCCACCTAATGTACAATGTACACGCGGTATAAGACCGCACCAGCGATCGTTTTTGTTTTATTTTTTAACACTTTAACGAGCATTAATACAACCACGGCGTCTGCTGCCTGCATCGTAATAATATCATTGAGTGGCATAGATAGGTAGGTAGTAGGTACATATTATTTTAATGTACGCACGCGGTCTTGTATACAAAGTATCCAAATAAAATAAATTCGAATATATGGATGTACTCGATAAACAGTTTTAATTTTGTGACAAATCAACAAGCGTTGTAATTACTTTATCGCTATTATTTTAGTGTTTACCCTAATCGATTTTATGCGGTGTTCAAAATAATATATCATATACCTATAGCGAAAGTGCTCCGAAAAGTGTGAGGTGAGTGAGGCATTTTTTTCCACGGTCTGATACACGGTTATCCAAAGGTGGGCATTAACTAGTTAGAAAGTTAATTTTGTTTTAACTTTTTAAACTTGACTAGTTTGTTAATTTTCTAATCAACTTATGTACTTAACTAATTTAATTTACAGTTGAAATAACTTAGCTTTTCTTAGTTGACTTAAAAATAATTCATCAAGTTTAAAATTTATTAAAATTTTTTGTTTTTATGGTTTTATACGTAAATAATTATATCAAAATAACCCAATAACATAATAATTAATCATTAATTAATATTATATGACTTTAAATTGCAATTTGATACAAAAAATTAATATTTGTTAAATTATTAATCGAGATATGTATAGTTTAAATATTTAATAATCATATAAAGTAAAATATATATATACATTGTAAATTATGATAAAATTGTTTATTATAATTTAGGAATTAGAAAGACTACTGAAATCACAGTTAATATTTCTTTCCATATTAACTTATTGAGTTGAATTTATGAATAGTTAACTGTTAACTTTTATTTATCAATTTTATGTTTTCTTAACTTAACTTGATTTAATTATTTTCATTAACTTTCTCACTTTTGAGGTTATCTACTGTAGTCAACAGTGATCAATGAATTTATGCTCTTTAGATGTTCCTATTGAAAATAAAATATTTGCATACTTATAAATTACTTTTGACGATAAACGAAATACCTTCAATAAATGTAAAAAAATACCATTAGATAAGTATCTTAAATATTCTTCTCTTCTGAGTAGTGGCTTCACAGAAAGAATTTTTAATGTTGGAGGCGCAGTGTTTACTAAAGAACGTGAGGTTGTATAAACAATACTATGGTCGAGAAAGTTATATTAAAATATAATAAAAATGTATTTGACAATTAGATAAGTAACAGTAAGTATATTAGTGTTGTGCACAGTTAATTTCAAAATTATCTAGATAAGATAACAGATAAAATAAAAAATAAATTATCTATATCAGCGGTTCTCAAACTGTGGTGCACGAAAGACTAAATGGTGGTACGCGGAAGGACACATGATGGTAGAGCGGAAAATTAAAAATAAATATTAGATTTTGAGTGTAGCGATAATTTTATAATGTCATGTGTGTGTATGTGTTTTTTTTTTAATACTCAGATAATAATACTCAAATTTCACTGGAAATATGTCAATAAATAAGATATGTCATAATCGTCGCCCGTGGATATGTATTGCGTAGATAAATTCTGATTATTTTATATCAGTACTAAATATTTTCTCTTTGACTGTTTAATTTATTGATGCTAGTCAACGTAAATAGTTGAGTTTATGTCTTTAAATATTTACGTTTTTACCTGACTTGCATGTTTATAATAATTACAATTTACAACCTACATTATTTTATATCAGTACTAAAAAAGTAAAAAACACGGATAAGTGGCTAAATAAAGCAACAGACAATATATCTATATCTGAAAACTGTTCAATTAAGTTCTACTTCAAAATCGGAAAACGTAAGTCAAGATGTGAATAATCCTATAAAAAAAAAAAAAGAGTACATTAATATTGGATTCACAGTCATAGATGTAAACAATGAGTCTCGGCCTAAATATGTTATCTGCTATGAAATTTTTTTGAACCAAAGTATGAAACTGTCTTTATTAAAACATCATCTTTCTATAAAACATTCGATGTTAGAAAACAAACCAAAGGACTATTTCGTTCGAAAATTGTCAGAGATGAAAAGGACAAAGAAAATTATATCATCTTTTAGCGGTAGTACCGCAAAAACAGTGAAAGCTTTTTTCTTAGTGAGCTTAAGAATAATGAAGTGTGGAAAACCTCATACCATTGGTGAAGAACTGACTTTACCGGCGGTAAAAGATGTGGTAACTTACATGTTAGATGAACCGTTAGCTTACCGACTTGATATATCATTACTGTCAAACGATACAGTTCGCTACAGGGTTGAAAATATGGCATTGAACGTTAAAAAAAAATTAATTGCTTAAGTGAAAATTAGTAATTTTTTTTCGATGCAACTTGATCAAAGTACAGATGTTTTGAACTATGCTCAACTTATGGTTTACGTACGGTATGTATTTCAAATTATAATTAAAGAAGATTTTCTATTTTGTGAGGTATTATCAACAGGAACTATCGATGACGAAATATTTAAAAAGTTGAACCATTTTTTTCGTTGAAAATGGATTAAACTAGAAAAAATGTGTTGACTTCTATTTTGACGATGCTTGAGCTGACAGGTAAACATGGAGATGTTGCGACTAAAATAAAAAATTAAAAAATTGGTAGTATTCATAGAGAGAAGCTTTAGTAGTAAAGCGAATGTCAGAACAATTTAAACTGATACTCCAGGAAGCCACAAAGGTAGTCAATTTTTATTAAATTTCGGGCTTTACAATATCGTTTATTTACAAAACTGTGTGTTGAAATGGGGAATGATCACATTCAATTGCTTTTAAATATAGAAATGAGATGGCTCTCTCGAGGAAGAATGCGTAGGAGGTTATTTGAACTACATTCTGAAGTTCAGTTATTCCTAGGAGAGACCCATTTTTAACTCAGTGATAAATTGACAAATAACCTGTGGACATTAACATTGGTATACTTATCAAGCATTTTCAATCATCTCAATGTATTAAATTTAAGTTTATAAGGTAAATCAATAAACAGATTTTCAATGAATGACAAAATTAAGGCATTTATTAAGATAACTGAAATGATAAATAATAATATTTCGAATGAAAACTTACAGTCCTTTCCTAATTTGGTAAACAATTTGTGACAGAACACAAACTTCAAGTGAAAGGTGATCTCATAAAAAATATAAAACACCGTTGTAAAATGTTAAAAACAACGTTTAAGGAATATTTTAAAGAAGATTATTCTGAATTTTTATGGATAAGAAAATCATTTATTTTAGATTTAAATGACATTCCTAGAACACTAATTAACAACAAAAAAGAATTTTTGATAGAATTGTCGTGCGATGAACGTTTGAAAATGGAATTTACTAAATTAGAGTTGGGCGAATTTTGGATAAAAATTAAAAACTAAAAAAAAATACGCTAAAATAAAAAATAAAAAAACTAAAAAACTAAAAATATAAACGCCGTTTAACAAAGTATTGTTATTTTTATTACTATTCCCAAACACTTAACTTTGTGAAATTGGTTTCTCCTCTTCAATGATCGTAGTAAAAAACAACTTTCGAAATAAATTGAATCTCGAACTAAATTTACGCTTAAAATTAAGTACTACTAAACCAGATATTTCATCGCTAAAATCAAATCTACAAATCCATAGTTCTGATTAAAAATTTATATATTCATATATTCATATATTAATTTAAAACACTAATAAATTTGTATTAATAAATAAATAATAATTTTACCATAGTATTTTAATGCCTTTTTATTTAAAATAAATGTATTTAACTATATAAAGTTTGTATGGTTCTATTTTAATCATTAATGGTACGCGAATGGTTGATAATATACTTATGTGATACGTGAAAAAAATTTGAGAACCACTGATCTAGATAAAAGCTAAGATAATCTCGTTTTTATTTAGCTCAAAATACAGATAATTATATACCCAGTTTTTAGATTTTTATAAACTTTATAAACTAAATTATAATGTTTACGCATACTTATAAACTTATATTTTAGTTTATTTATTATAATATATAAAAATGCATTATAGATTAAATTCATAAATTTGAAAAAGAAAAAATATTGTTTTATACATATTCATATATTAAATATTTTAAATTATTTGGACACTCAATTTTATTGTTTAATTAGTTGTAGACACAATTCATTGTAATAAAAGCGCTTATCCAAGTTCTTATTGAGTCTGGGTTTGGTGAACCTCTTCTGTCTCGGTTTAAGTCCTATCTTAATAATAGAAATCAATGAATTAAGTTGTTTAGTATTAAGTTTTAACTCTTTTCTGCATCAACTGGCGTTCCCCAAGGTGATCATCTCTCTCCTATACTTTTCTCTTTATTTATCAATAGTGTCCAGCGTATTCTGCGTCACTGTCGTATTCTCTGATTTGCTGATGACATCAAACTATTTATAAGAGTACGCACTATCGAAGAGTGCCTTAAGCTACAAACTAACTTCGTTTCCTTTGCTTCATGGTTTAATTCATTGGGATTATTACTTAATCTTTCGAAGTGCCAGGTCTTTACTTTTGAAAGAATTTTATCTCCTTTTTTATTCAATTATTGTGTGGGGGATAACAATTTACTCTGCGTTACTGGTTTTGTCACTGACCTTGGTTTCAAAGTAAGTCATAATCTCAATTCTAGTCCACACATAGAACATGTATAATGTAAGGTATTTAAAACATTAGGTTTTGTTATGTGTTAGCTAAAGATTTTCAGCTCCATATTTCAGTTAAAGCGTTATATTGTGCACTTGTCTACCCTGTGCTTGAATATGATTGCGTTGTATCTGGGATCTTTATATAGTTAACCATTCAAGATAGCTTGAACATGTTTAACGTAAGTTTTTGAATTTTTCCAGCTACATGTTAAAAATCCATTGTCAACTACATGATTATACCCCGTTGCCACTGCTCTTATACTATTTTTTTTTGCTGAACGTAGACACAATGCGGGTCTTAGGTTCCTTGAAGGGTTATTAAATTACAAAGTCGATTCTCCTTCTCTAGTCTCTTTAATTTGTTTTAAAGTATCTGAGCAATCAACTCGATTCACTATTCCTTCTTCTGTCCCGCATACTACTTCTAATTACTTAGAGAACGAGCCACTAAGACGATTAATGTCAAACGCCAATGTGGGCCCGCACTTTACATTCTTTAAATGGTTTTTTTTTGTTATTTTTATTTTTATTCTTCTTTCTTTTTTGCATTTCTATAACTTTTGTTACTTTTTATTTATTATTGTATCTATTCCTCATATATTTCGTCAATTAATTAAACTGTATATTCATGCAAAAAGGACTCAATCCATAAAATATATAAATAAATAAATACATATTGCTAGTTGCTACAAATCACAAACTTTTAAATCATACTTTGGATTGTCCAGAGTTAATTGAACGACTGCAAACTAGATACGACGAAGGCGTTGGACATGATGTTTGTAAATTATATAGGTACAAATAGATAAATAATAATTATAAATGTAATTTTTTTTTCTATTTAAAAAGAATTGGGCTTCAATAATGGAGGTCATTAGCCTGTAATTAGATTTTACATGAGTATTTTGTTTCTTAAAAAGTCATGTGTTACGTTGTATACTTAGCAATATTATCCAGTGTCCATTTTCTCAAATATTTGATATGAGGTCTAATATGGTTATGAGATTATATAGAAATAGTGATAGATAATAAGACAATACATAATAGGTGTCACAGGCTACGGATTCCTAGAAACCGAACAGATATAATATATTATATCAAATATATAAAAGAGCTTCAGGGTTATTGCAAAATAACACGTCATGAAAATGTGTAGCACGATATCAATTAAAACAGCTAGGATAAATCTGCTATTCGATCCCTAGAATAAAAACGATATAAAAAATATTAGCATAACGTGATTAAAATTAGTATAATAAATATAAAAACTGGAATAGAACTAAACCTAATATTGCAATTCTTAGAATCGCATCAAAAACTCAGCACCTGCAAAAGCAATCTCTTCTTTGAGTATAACACGTAGCCAAATCTACAAGGAATGGGAAGACCACAAAAAAAGGAAGCCCATAGGACAGCAGATGCAGATGTACCACAGCCGTTGAGTTCAAGGCACGTCACTCGTACCGACACACAATAGCGCAACTAAAAGAGGAAGGGTTTGGGGGTTGTCATCTCCCTCAGAAATATATTTGTGAGTACTCATAAACCTAAATTAACCTTACCCCTTGCCCCACCAAACACTTTTCAAAATTAAATTTTTTTCCACCACTGCCTACACACTCGCATTTATACACTCACGACTTGTACAATTTATACTTTACTCGTACTTGTTTTATTATTAGAATTATTCACTACATTTATTTACAAAACCACTATCATCAGTATCACTGGTAGACATGCCTGGTAGGCACGTGACATTAGGTATAAATATGAACTCAAATTTCTACATAAATTGTTTTGATAATGACTATCTATTCTATCTACTACTTATACCTATAGGACTCAATAAAAAATAGCTCTTTACAAATATTTTTTATTTTTATCCTAATATGATGGCGGCATAATGAAATAGATGATTAATAACTATTATTTAGCGGCGACGTATAAATATATATATATTCGTTTAATAATAGATCTGACATTTATAATGTAATCAATGCAGAAAGAATAGGTTAGGTTAAGTTTTTATTATATCTACCTACCACGATTTAAGATATCATACAGGTTACTGAACGGAGTAATTATTTCGATGCTAAGTGAAATCTTTGGTTACGAGCTGTGAGAAAGGCATCCAGCGCCCAAACGGAAATCAATGTACTTAAACAGTGTATATTTTCATGATATATATTTATTTTTTTTTAATTCAACACATATATAGTTATATGCACTGAGAGCGCTAGCTGTGTTTCTTCCTATACCGAACAGCTGATTTTATGGAACACTTTTGAGACCATTTTCTGTGCAGTGTTGAGTAACCTATATATCTTTAATCATGCTACCTACCTACAATATACATTATAGAATATACGAGTAGATCGTTTCATAAAATGTATATATGCAACACGAGAGACACTATGAACAGCGCACATTCTCGCTGAGAAGAAAAAGAACTTCTTACGCGAGAAGATGACAAGGACTCTCGTCGGGGTACTGATTGTCCTGCTTTCTGATCTGTTTGGAGGAAAACGACAGACACGCAATGCCGATGAGCAGATTGATATATTCTTGAGCGTGCGATGTGACAATGTAACAGCTACCAATAATGAAGATGTGTATAAGAATAATTATGTACTAAGTATAAAATTTTATTGATAAAAAAAAAAAAAAAAACAAATAAGCTGATTCGATGTAAAACACGACGGAATTGAAAATGTTTACATCCGTATGATTAATAACATAAACGATACTTTGTTAACGCAAAGGAGTAGTGATGAGCTCTCTCGAAATCTTCCAGAGAAGCCGGGTACTGGATTCACTTTCTTAGAACGGACTGCCTTGGGTCGGACAACGCGCGTTAGCCGTTGGCTAGCACCCAGTATTCAGGGGAATTATTTAGATGACTTGAAAGTTTTAGAGCCGAGAGATGTCATGCGCTACTGCGCTCCCACGGTCGTATAACAGTATTGTGTAATTAATTTATAATAAAAAACGTACAGTAAAAGAAAAATATAATGTAATGACACTTAATATGGCTATATCCGGTTACTACAAGATGAGCACCTCGTCGTGTCTTGGCGCTTTCGATTTCATTGCTCTGGTAGATAATAATATGTATAGAGATGAGAATAGTTATGGAAATTGAACATTTTCGGCTATGTCTAAAAATCTGTTATGTAACTTGGCGCAGTAGTACCCATGACATATTTTTCAGATGAAACAAGACATAATTTTATCCACTCACTCTCCTCTAAACTCAAATTTGATTGTTAATATTGGTAAAATATTAATGTACCAAGAAATAGGTATCACATCAGGCTGAAAAATGGTTTAAACTATTTAAAAAAAATGATCAAAAAGCGACCTATATAAGTAGGTATTTTTTCTAGTAACTTACTGTTATTAAATATTTTTTTTTTGAATATTATTCTTCCCTCTATTTTCAACGTGTAGCGACTTCTATACTTAGTCATATGGTTGGGCGCAACTGAACTGACGAGTTTATATTTATGGTATTTTTCCGCATATTTTGGTAATTTTTTGAAGAATAGCGTATAAATGCATTTTTAGTAAATTTGTATTTATTTTTATTACGATTTGTCTCATGAAACAATAATTGAACACAAAGCCTGTAGTTTCATTGGTATAGCGTTCAGGTCTAAAATGTAAAACGTAAATTTATTAACGTATCGTATTATTAATTTATTATGAATAGTACTTAAATTGAAATATAATAGAACATAAAAACATTAAAAACATATCAAGACACTGGTGACTTTCATATTAACTGATTATAACGCGATTATTTTTCCTTTTACAGCTGTCAAAAATAACATTTTGTTTAGTCCACCGTCGTATATGCTCCCGTTATTATTATTCGTGTGTTTGTTGTGCCATTTAGTATTTAATTTATTAAAAAATTCTGAAAGTACCTAGTTTAAAAAAAAAAATTACGATACAGAAATCAATGTAAATGTTTTTTTCTGCAGATGGCGATATTTTATTTTGTAAAATTTGTATTAAAATATTTAATAATAGTAGTAAAGTAAAAATAGTAGTGTTATATTTAATAGTATAATAATAATTTATTGTCTATCAGAATGTATATTTATTATTCGACATTTTTTGCCAATTTTTTTTCCTATAACTTCTGATCCTTAATAATATGTATTGTAATTTGCAATATTGTGTACAGTTCTACTCATCGA